>JAZDUH010000359.1:35352500-35397500 GCA_036419115.1 Scarus forsteni
TATATAAATGCGCAGAGAGGGGGGTTTAAGTGCTTAGTGCAGAATAAAAACATCATTTATGAACACAAAGTGGTCGCAATATAACAATTAAAAACTCCTATCATTCTGTGCCTGGGAAAATGTGACATTTTTCTTTTTCATTCATGAACATATTCATGTTAAACTGATCTAAAAGTGAATATGAATGTACCGCGGTCGAGCGCCCTGGAGTTTACTTTATTTTTCTTAATTCAGTTTCTCCTGTGCGCTCGGACCGGCATATCCAGCTGTGACGCCGTCATCACTAAAAGACGTCGCTTCATGTGACGCTCCGAAGGAGAGGACATCTCAATGCTCATAAAATGAACCTCCTCGTCTCCTCTCTCCTCTCTTCGTTTCCTCGCGTCTCTGGCATGCATCTCTGGTGGGCGGGACTAAGAACTAAGTGGAGGAGGCGAGTGGAGGAGGCGAGGATGCAACTTTGGAGCTTTGAGAAGCACCCAATGAGGCGTCTACATTGTCGATGGGTAACACTTCCTACTTCTTCTTCTTCTTTTGTGGGTTTTCTTGGCGGTTGGCAAGCAACGAATTGGTGCATTACCGCCACCATCTGATGTGGAGTGTGAGGTAACATTTCCATTTTGGGATTTCTTTTGTTGTGTGTGTTTTCTTTCTTGTGTGTATTTTTCTTTTTTGTGTTCATTTTATTTTTTGTGTTTGCTTTCTTTTTGTGTTTGTTTTCTTTTTTGTGTTCGTTTTCTTTTTTGTGTTTGCTTTCTTATGTTTGTTTACTTTTTTTGGGTTCGTTTTCTTTTTTGTGTTTGCTTTCTTTTTGTGTTTTTCTTTTTTGTGTTTGCTTTCTTCTTATGTTTGTTTACTTTTTTTGTGTTCGTTTTCTTTTTTGTTTTTTTTTCTTGTGTGTGTTTTCTTTTTTGTGTTCGTTTTTTTGGTTTTGCTTTCTTTTTCGTGTTTGTTTTCTTTTTTGTGTGTTTTCTTTTTTGTGTGTGTGTTTTCTTTTTTGTGTGTGTTTTGTTTTAGCGGTTGTGTTTTGCACTTCAGGTCCACCGTATGTTTAAGACTTGGTCATATTTTATTTTTGAATTTATTTATCTACATTTGTACTACATTCTTTAATAATGCATCAGGCCTAATTGTTTTGCTGGATGTCCTCTACCTTTTTCTTCGAGGTCCCTAAGCCGCCGAGCCATCAGCGGCAGTGTATTGACGGCTCGTTTGGTGAAAACAAGCTTGTAGCTCACAATCTTCATTACAGTGATCGAAAAGGGGGGTCAGGTTTGGAATTATGTTCTTTTGTTGATGAGTTATTGAGCCGCAAAGTACGAATCTGTGAATATCTTTCATACCCAAGATGTTTCCTAGTTTGATCTAAAAGATTCTCGTTATTCTCGTAATTTTTCAACTTTATTCTCGAATTTTTTTTACTTTATTCTCGCAAATTTATGAGATTATTCTCGTAATTTAACGACTTCATTCTCGTATTTGAGATTATTCTTGTAACTTTACGACTTTATTCTCGTAGCCTATCCTTCCTTTTTTTTTAGTTTTCAACTTGGCCCAAATCCTCCGTCGTCTCTCACCCAATCAGAGGACAGACATGCCAGCAGTGTGCCTTTATTCTGAAATCTGTTGTCGAGTGCTCTTACTGTAATGCATGTAGTTAATGCGCATTGCAAAAGGTAGTGGGGCTTTTCTTGAAGTGGGGGCTTACTTGACAATTTGCTTCTTTGTTCAATGGGCAAAACATTTTTCAAACTTTATGCCAAGGACAGCCAAACACTAACCTTGGACCGGTCATCCACCGCTGAGCCGAGTGCCGCCAGCGTCATCACGCCTGGCCAGTAGGCGCAGAAGCCGCCGAACACCCCGTAGAGCACCGCGCTGCCGAACATCACCTCCAGCGGGAGCCTGAAGATGACCACCAGCAGCAGGACCAACCTGGACAGCAGATACCCTGTCAGGGGCAAGATAATAGGGACTCTCCTCCAGCCGCGGTCTCCTAACCTGGCAAGTATGAGCGCAGGTAACATTGGAGTAAATTTGGTGATAAGATTGAAGTACATGTAAAAATCCGTCATGGCTTTCTGCTGGCTCTCTTCTCTGGTCAGGTGAGTGTCGGGATAGGTGGCGTTTTCACACCGATCCTTGACCACCATCTGAAGCGCAGTGTCGTAGAGAGTGCTGCCCAGCTGCTCGAGCACGATGATCGGCTCAATCTGCCGGAGGAGCGTGAAGGCGGTCTGGCACAGGTCTGGTGATACCATGGTGAGACGTTTAACAGCAATAACAAACCTTTGAGAGGATGATACACCCTGGTGTTAATGTGACTAAATGCAGAGGCCCCGGAGGTTCCTCTTCAGGTCCACTGCTGAACTCTGTGGCAACTCTTTCCATTCTGTCTCACGATCACGTGCCTGGGTTAGTCACACATACCCACTTCCTCCTTCTCCTGTGCTCCGCAGGCTTGACCCGGGTTAGCAGCCTTCTCAGTGACTGGAGTGGGTTAATTTTTCCTGCAGGTGTCTCTCGATGATATTCTTTTTCTTCTCCTTCAGGTATTGATGAGGTTAAGGTGTTGATTTATGGCTGACGATTCAGGGTTCTCCAAAATGTTTTCTTTTCAACAGAGGTTTTCACAATCAGGCTAACAGGTTTGTTTAAATAAGAAATCTTTATTAAAAATATCATGCAGTACAGTGCAGTACAAAATAGTGTGATAACAACGGCCAGGAGGTTACAAACATTAAGAGGCAGCAGCATTTCAGAATATCATATTACACAAATAGGCAGAGGGAGGGGCAGAGGGTGCTGGAGCACCTGCCCCTTTGCCCCTTGATGCCCAAGGTGCCCTTTGTCAAATTGAATTGATGTTTTTTTTCTTTTACTTTTCCCCAGTTAACGGGTAATCCAATTAATTACTTTTTCAAAAGTTAAAACGTCGTAACCGTTACCTACAGTGGAATGTGGCACGTTACTTTGCACCGATGTCAAGGGCGATTCTGCCAAAAGAGTGAAAATTCAGTCCCCAGCATATTATTGTATATTAAATTTATAAACACTATTAATAATATATAACAAATTATATTTTTTATTATACTAAACACCATACACTTTAATTTTTGTAGAAATTGCATATATATATATTTTTATATTTTAAAATGGCATCCCTACGGAGCACCCCTGGTGACATTGGATAGAAAAAAAATAATGCGTGGCCACGAGGAAGTAAGGCGAGGCCACGAGATAGTAATGCGTGGCCACGACATAGTTAATGCGTGGCCACGACAAAATTCACCTTTAGTATTGAGATCTGTCAGTTTCAGAGCAATGCAGAGACTGTAGCCTCTCAGTATGGACAACTTTGAATACAATTCTCATTATTTTAATTTGGGAATGAACTACAATGACATTCTTAAATCACTTGCAATTAGGCATGGAGTAATTCTTAGCAAGAGACACTTCATTCGGCTGCTCTAAATGACTGCGGTCACATAATCCGTGCTTCCGTGATTCTGTTGCGCACTTTGCCCAAATGTTACGGTAGGCAAAAGGTTACGGAGGCATGACGGTGGTGCGTTCAGCGGCACAACTATATTGATTAAAATCACATTGAAACCAGGCATTTGAGGCCCATTTTACTATAAGCAAATATAAAAAAAATTTAAATCAAACTTGTACTTATGATCTAGGAGGTCCAACAGAATATTGTACAGTACATTCCCAGGTAGGCCTACCTCTGTGCTTCTTTCCCGAAAATTTACTGTAGCATTATTGATTAAGAGCACATCGAAATCAGGCATTTGAGGCTCATTTTTATGAACAGCAAATATTTAAACATCATAAAAAATCTAAATAGTACTATGATCTCTAAAGTCCAACAAAATATTGTAAAGTCCTGTCTCAGGTACCTCTGTGCTTATTTCTAGACAATTAACTGCAGCATTATTGATTGCGAGCACTTCAAAATCAGTCATTTGAGGCTCATTTTTATGAACGACAAATATTTGTAATGCTCATATATATATATATATATATATATATATATATATATATATATACACATATATATATATATGTGTGTGTGTGTGTGTGTATGTATATGTATATATGTATAAATACATATATATGTATATATGCATATATATGTATGTATATATACATATGTATACATATATATGTTTATATACATATATATTTATATATATCTACACACACACACATATATATAAAATGTATATATATATATATATATATATATATATATATATATATATATATAAATATACACATACAAATATATATATATACATATATATGTAGCACAGAGGTAGGCCTACCTGGGAATGGACTGTACAATATTCTGTTGGACCTCCTAGATCATAAGCACAAATTTGATTTTAATTTTTTTGACTGAATTTTTTGATATTTGCTTATAGTAAAATAGGCCTCAAGTGCCTGATTTTGATGTGCTCTTAATCAATAACGTTGCAGTAAAATTGTCTGGAAATTAGCAGTTACTTTTCCACGGTGCCACTGAACGCACCACCGTCATGCCTCTGTAACCTTTTGCCTACCGTAATATTTGGGCAACAGAATCACGGATGGTGTGACCGCAGTCAGAGCAGCCGAATGAAGTGTCTCTTGCTAAGAATTACTCCATGCCTAATTGCAAGTGATTTAAGAATGTCATTGTAGTTCATTCCCAAATTAAAATAATGAGAAATGTTTTCAAAGTTGTCCATACTGAGAGGCTACAGTCTGCATTGCTCTGAAACTGACAGATCTCAATACTAAAGGTGAATTTTGTCGTGGCCACGCATTATTTATGTCGTGGCCACACATAACTGTCTTGTGGCCACGCATTATTTTTTTTCTATCCAATGTCACCAGGGGGGCTCCGTAGCATCAAAAACACTTATACATAGCATTTCTTGCCTGTCCCCACAGCCAAACGCTACACTTTACTACAGTTCATAATGAGCAAAATCTTCCAAAGCAAATTTTCTTTTGTATTTAAGCGTGACTCCATATTCTATCTACACTTTTAAAGCAAAAGTTTTACAAAAAAAAAGTCATTATGTTTTGGTTAAAATTCACATTTTAGTGCTGTCCCCAGGTTTTCACTCATTACTGTTACCCAAACACATTCCCCCTTTAAAATTTTGGAACATTTCACCAGTGACATGTTCTGCAGGAGGTGACATCATTTAGGTCCTCTGCAAGTCATAGGAAGACCAAATGTAAGTTATCTCTTTTATTTTTCCATAAATCTAATGATATATTAGCTGTTTTAGGGATGGTCTATCTAAAAACTCAGTCCTGTTACCTAAGTTACCTCTAAGACAACATTTGTTGATTTCAAAAGTAAAATATTCAGTTAAATCTTAAGAATGTGCTCAAGCTACTTGCATTGATGCTAAGTGGCTAGTTTTCACACAATTGCTAATTTTATGCTACAAACTCATTGCTGTTACCTTCATTGCTGTTGCTCAAATAAAGAATAACAGCAAAAAAAAGTCATTTTTTGTCAAAAATATTAGTATTTTCATCATGTAACCAACCATTTCTTCTAAATGAACTCTTTCTAAGGGGAAAACATTATTTGTGGTTGATATTCTTTTAAACATGGTTTTAAAATGAAACATTTTTTAAAATTTGAGTTTTGGTAACAGCAGAGAAAAAATTGCAATGATAAACTGTCGAAAGTTGTAATAAATTAAATAAAGTTGCCTGAGATTGACCAGTACTCATTTTGAATGAGTAAATGCGTATATTACTACATTCTATCTTGAAATGGAATGAAAAATGAAGTTTATTTTTGTAGCGTTACAACAAGCAAATTGAACTCTTTTGGTGGAATGACCCTCAAGCAGTCTTGCCTTGCTCAGTCAGAGCAGTAGCTGCGCTGCCAACAGACACACAAGAAAACTAGATCCCAGAAGTGCCAGGTTATTACAAGCCACTTTCGGCTTCTTCTTTTTCTACCTTGCATGTGTATTGGCAGTAGTGGGTTGCAGTTTTTTTGGGCTGGTCCATAGTGCAGTTGCTCATTTGGACTTGTGACTGTTGTGCCACCTAAAATAAATCCTTATAGCCAGAATTAAATTTATTTCTAATATAGCCACTACTGTTTACACAATAATAAAGCCTTAGGATTAAGATAAAACTTTGGTAAAAAGATGACATGTCTTTTTGGTTACAAAAATAAAGGTTACACAGACTAGCAATAACGGAGTTACAAATAATAGCAGCCCCTCCTTTCACTTCTGTATAAAGAAAAGGATGTTCCACCTCCAGACAAAAGGATGTTGAATAAGCAATTAAGAAACAAAAAAGAAGAAATGTCACTTTGAAATGGAACTGTAATGTGGATAAAAATTAAAACACGTTTCATGTAGGTTTCTCTGTTTAAAAATGCTTATTTCAATCGCAAAATCTGGCGACGCGACTAGCCGAGCGATGGCGAGTTCTGAGTGGTCTGTGGAGTTAAAACTGCTGTTTTTCGGGATGGAAGTACAAAAAGTAAAAGGCAAGAACACACATGTAAAGTATACATTATGTCCCAAAGCCAAGTGTTTGTCTTTTGTAAGTAAATGTAAACAACACCAAGAAACACCGCCGGCTCTGCTGGGCCCGAGCTCATCTAAGATGGACTGATGCAAAGTGGAAAAGTGTTCTGTGGTCTGACAAGTCCACATTTCAAATTGTTTTTGGAAAGTGTGGTCGTCGTGTCCTCTGGACCAAAGAGGAAAAGAACCAGCTGGACTGTTATAGGTGCAAAGTTCAAAAGACAGCATCTGTGATGGTATGGGGGTGTATTAGTGCCCAAGCCATGGGTAACTTACACATCTGTGAAGACGTGCAACGTCTTTTTCATGGACGCCCCTGCTTATTTCAGCAAGACAATGCCAAGCCAAATTTTGCACGTGTTACAACACAAAAGAGTGCGGGTACTAGACTGGCCTGCCTGTAGTCCAGACTTGTCCCCCATTGAAAATGTGTGGCGCATTGTGAAGCATAAAATACAACAACAGAGACCCCGGACTGTTGAACAACTTATGCTGTACATCCAGCAAGAAAAGAATTCCACCCGAAAAGCTTCAGAAATCGGTCTCCTCAGTTCCCAAACGTTTACTGAGTGTTGTTAAAAGGAAAGGCGATGTAACACAGTGGTAAAAATGCCCCTGTGCCAACTTTTTTTGCAATGTGTTGCTGCCATTAAATTCTAAGTTTGATGATTATTTGCAAAAAAAAATAAAGTTTCTCAGTTCTAACATTAAATACCTTGTCTTTGATTAGGATTTGCA
The DNA here is from genome assembly GCA_036419115.1 of Scarus forsteni. Taxonomy (NCBI): domain Eukaryota; kingdom Metazoa; phylum Chordata; class Actinopteri; order Labriformes; family Labridae; genus Scarus; species Scarus forsteni. The sequence goes on from JAZDUH010000359.1 coordinate 35,359,805, forward strand.
AATCATTGTATTCTGTTTTTATTTACGATTTACACAACGTGCCACAACTTCACTGGGTTTAGGTTTTGTACAAACTGAAGAATTTTGTAGGGTATTCTAAACTGAACGGAGAGCCAATGAAGTGATGCTAGTATGGGTGTAATATGATCCCTTTTTTTACGCCTGCAAAGCTGCCGTGCTGCAGCATTTTGAACAAGCTGTAATCGCTGTATTGATGCTTGGTTAATTCCAATTGACCACTTCCTTGTCGGGGGCGTGTTCAGCCAGAGGGGGAAAATCCTGCAGGCTCAGGACATCAAACTTGCTGTTGAGTTTGATGGCTGGAGTTGCAGAAAGGGGAGATGGAGCCTTTGCCCAGTGTTTATTCCTAGATGCCAAAGCCCAGAGCTCCCGCTGACAGGGGGTGGAACTCACAGGTGCCTTCACTGCAGCCTCGCCGGAAATCACCTGTGTTTCTGCAGATTCGAGGAAGATTTTGGAACCCGACAATGTTTTTGGTTTCGCACTCATTGCGAAGCCACGGCTCCTCAGGCAGGACAAGAACAGCAGGGCTGTTTCAAGGAATTTGGGGGCCCCAGGCAAGATGGACATTGAAACTGTAAGGACACCCATCATATTCAAAGTTCTCCTCCACAACATCTTCATCCGATAGATATTCATCCATTTTGCACAAAACTGGAGGAAGAAAGTAGTTGTGCAGCCGGCGGTCGCCCCTGGAACAATAAGCCGTACTGCGCATGTGCGGAGGCACCAGGTCTTCTTCGTCAGCTCAGAGGTCAGCAGAGGCTCAAAGATATGTCTGGAGCGACACAGACTGTCTTGGAGGAGTAGCGGGACTGGACCATGATGGAATATTGGTGAAATAATGAGTTTTTGGACGATTAATGCAGTTTTAGGAGCGGCGCTATGCATGCCCTATTGTGCTACATTTGTACGGATGTCCGCTGCTCGATTTTGGATCTAAATATCTCCCGAGGCACTGTTTGCATCAGGAAACCCTTCAGGGTAAGTATATTGTTCTACTTCATTCTATAAACAATGTAAAAGCTGCAGGAACCGAACTTTTCCTTTAAATTGCTGTATCAATCCAGCAGCTTCTCACTGTAAATGTAACTCAGCATGTCAAATGGGCACGTGGCTACATGATCAGGGAAAGTATAGAGAGCTGAGTTGATCTCCAGAACCAAGTCATCAGCTTCGATGTCATGAAGAGTTTGTTCAAGTTTCTTGCATCTTTCATAAAGCTTTCCATCTGTTGCTGTTTGCTTCATGTTGTCCTTTGAAAACAGAAAGTCATAAAGGTCATAGACACCTTTCAATCTCGAAAACCTGTCATTTAGGCTTCTGAGAGCTGTGTCCACTAGAGGTAGAAAGAAGTCTCTCCTGAAGGCCTCATCTGGAGTAGACTGAGCTTCCTCCGTACCCTCATATAGAAACTGTCTCTTCTGTCTTCGCTGCCTTTTCTCTGGAAGGATCATTTCCATATCTAGGTCTTCAGCAATGTCTGTTGCATCGGTTTGACAGGTGTCATAACCTGGCTCAGGGCCATGACAAATACGGGAGGAACACGTTGTTTTTGCAGTAAATAATGTGATTTATTGTCAACAAAAGAAAACAACCAAAGTTATTAAACTGCAAATATATTAAAAAGTATGAGTTTTTAAGGCAAAACAGACAAACAAAATGTGGATCTGACGGCTGAGGTGAGTCCATGTAGAATGAGAGAGAGTGAGCGCAGCAAATGGCTTGAGCTTTTATACCCAGCAGGCACCAGGCGATCCAATCACTGCTGCTCACTAAGGTAACTGAGAGAGAGAGAAGATATTAGCCTGAGGAGCTAAGGCAGAGACCGTCACACCCCCCCTCTTAAAGTCGGTGTCCCAAGGGGACCACCGGCATACAAAACACCAATCAGCCATCCAAAATGCAAAAAGTGTACCTTAAACACCAAAAATGTATCTTAAACACCAAATACCCATCACCCAAACTATGGTTCAGCACATAACACAAACATACAAGCACTGACAAATAGATTAGTACATGACCTGTTGTCCAGTTTAACCGCCCAGAGGTCCACCCCCACCCAGCTTCAGCAACCCTGGTACCTAAGGAGCAAATTAAGAAGACAGGCGTGGCAGAGAGAGAACAGGTACAACAGAACAAAAGGACTATGCAATAAGTCTTTAAGGTATGGAACCAATTATAAACAGGAGCGCACGATAGCTGCTTTTTCACTTCCAATACATGTTTCATTTTGTCATGTTCCATCTGCAATATTAAAATTTCTTTTTGCTGTTCAAACGTTAAATTGTGGGTTTGCAAAGACGCACCAGGTGGATCAAGAGGAGTTTGTGTACCGTCTGACATTATGCCGTCAGTGACCAATTTAGATCTAATAGACGCTCTTATCTTTTCTTTGATCCTTTTGTCACCCTTAATACCCACACAATAGTGCTCAGCAATTAAGATTAAAGGGAAACTCCGGTTTTTTGACACCTGGACCTTATTTTTAGGTTTGTGCATGCTCATATACTCACTCAGACAAACATCGTGCAGCTCGGAGTCCTTCAGAAGTTATTTAGATCCAACGGTTGCTTCGCACTTAGCGGGAGCCACGGCGACAATGGAGCTTCAGCGGCGGAACATAATCTCTGCAAAATCGCTCGTTTCTACCACAGCCGGTTTGTCATTGCAGAGAAATCCTCCAGAAGTAGTCAGACATATATTCCTGGATAGATCCATAAACTTGTCAGCGGTTTCAAGTCCACTCTGAGCAGTAAACACACTCCTCTTCTGTTGCTATAAGGCGAACACTGTCCTAAGCGCACCACCAGTTAGCATTGAGTCGTGGGCGTACTCTTGTTTGTTGTTCTCGAGCCAGCTGTTCGTCTCTCTCCCTCCGCGTGCGTCTTTCATGGAGCTCCTGCGTGCGTGTACTCAGACTCAAACCGGGCGTCGTAGTGTGACTCTTGGCATCAGATAAATATTCTGCCATGTTGCTCAGCAATGCGGCTAAAAGTAGCTGTACCTTTGTGTCGGCGGCTATGGCGTCATCAAAAGTTTGTTTACCAGGTCAGACCATGGATGTATTATAAGAACAGACCCACCTGAAAGGCGGTAGGCGAGCTGACTTTATGATAACACTGGCGATGGATAAAAAAATATCGCGAAATGAGTGATTTTGCAGAGATTATGCCAGCGCTCTGCAAATCTCTGCGATCTCTGCAAAATCGCTCATTTCGGCGATATTTTTTTCAGTGTTATCATAAAGTCAGCTTTCTACCGTCTTCAACACTGATCAGATTCTCTGACCTGGTAAACAAACTTTTGATGGCGTCATGCAGCCGACACAAGGCACACTACTTTTAGCAACATGGCAAGAATATTTATCTGATGCTGAAGAGTCAGGATTTTGACTATCTGACAAAACTAACTAGAGCTCCATGAAAGAACAGAAACTGGAGGCGAGAGAGCGAACAGCTGGCTCAGAACAACAAAGATGGCTCAGTTTTCCCGCGACTCAATGCTAACCTTCCTGAAACCACGGACAGTGCTCGAACAGAAAGCTGTGTTTACTGCTCACATAACCTTGAAACCCCTGACAAGCATATGATCTATCCAGGAATATATGTCTGACTACTCTGGAGGATTTCTGCAATGACAAACCACTGTGGGCAGGGCAAAAAAATGCCACACCACTGCAGGCAACCGCACAGCGTTGGATCAACAAAAAAAAGCTCTCTCAACAAAAGTAAGGTAAGAACAAATTCTACAGAGCCACACACAAACAGTTTGACTCACCTTATAAAGTTTCAAACCACGAAGTTCCTTCCTCACAGGCAGAGACATTCATACACTCAAACAAATTTACATGACAGGTAAACAACAGAACAAAGGAACAAAAGGAACAGCTTGGCTGACAGCTGCTCCAAACAAATGCGCTCCAAATTAACAAAGTTTAAAGCTCAAATAACCGCATACCAAGCAACAATCAGGTGTGTAGGGTACGAAAACGGCCCCAAATGTTAATTACTTATTAACGTCCAAATGCTTTAAACAAACAAACAAAGCACATTTCTTGACTAAGCAGTACAAGCACCAAACAAATCCTACGCTCTTAATCTTGTCTAAAGAGAGGGTCAAAGACGGACGAGCCCCCAATTTGTCATAACCTGGCTCAGGGCCATGACAAATCTGCCACGTTTTTGCAGTAAATAATGTGATTTATTGTCAACAAAAGAAAACAACCAAAGTTATTAAACTGCAAATATATTATAAAGTATGAGGTTTTAAGGCAAAACAGACTAACAAAATGTGGATCTGATGGCTGAGGTGAGTCCATGTAGAATGAGAGAGAGGCGCCACAAAATATTTGAGCTTTTATACCCAGCAGGCACCAGGCGATCCAATCACTGCTGCTCACTAAGGTAACTGAGAGAGAGAGAAGATATTAGCCTGAGGAGCTAAGGCAGAGACAGTCACACAGGAAGCAAGCCCATTTTCTCTGAAGTCTTCGAGGTAGCTTTTCACTCCTTCAGTTTCTGCTTGGAGTGGTTCCATGGACACACTTGGGCTCTGTAGCAGCTTGCTGACATGATTGACCTGATACAAAACATTGTACCAGGTCATTGTGAAAAGCAAAAAAGACCAGGTCTTCAACTCGCCATGTAAGCTGTCTGCCATGGTCTCGGAGTCTCCCTTCTCTGGAAAAAGTCTGGAGTGCAGACAATGCATCCAGGACTTCTGGTAAGTGGTATCGCACCACCTTAACACAGTCAATCCGAGCCTCCCACCTAACAGGGAGCTGCTGGATTTATACAGCTAACTGTAAAACAAGGGTTTTACAGTTGAATTTTAACTGAAAAAAAAATCAGTTTTTTTTATGATTTTTTCAACAAATTCAATTCTTTAGAGATGTGTCTGACCAACTTACAGTTGCTGTACAAATAAAATACTTACAAATTATTTGGCCACGTATATATTCTCAAAGTGGGAAAAAAATCATCAAATTCTGAGACCAGTAAAGTTGTTCAATTAACAGGTTGGGTTACTGTGGAAGAATCAGGATACTGTTCCATGTCTTGTATTATATCAAGGGTAATGTTTTATTTCATGCAATTTGCAGCAAATGAACGTTAACTTCAATTTAGTATTGTGCATTCAATTAAATCTTTTTTTTTTCATATATTCTATATATAAAGTATATATATTATATATATTCTACATGAAGTATCCAAACATGAGACATCACCCAAACTGAAGTTTGAAACCTTGTCAGATTCTGACTGCCATGCATGGACTGGCTGGACATTGGTGCAATTTCAGAACATGTATGACGTGTGAATCTGATCTTAACTAATTAGATTCATCTTGTCTTCTTAGAACATAAGTGTTTTCGTGTTCTTTTGTTAAGACAAAAAGGTATGGTTTACCTTGACATGTTTCGACGTAACTCTGCCGTCTTCTTCAGAAGCTGTCATCCTGACAGCTGTGACGTGTCTTTTTATCAGCTGTTTCCGGTAGTAGCCAGCGGGACAGATCGATCACGTGATCTGTCCCACCGGCTGCGTCCCCCGTTGCCTGGCGGCCTCTGGAGAAGTGAATCCCAGGTGTGTGAGAGCTGGAAGGCTCCTTCATCCCTGTTGATGGTGTCCGTGCCCCGTTTCCTGATCTCTATCGACTCCTTTATCCATCTCTTGTATTTGTTGGTTTCTGATCCTATTAAAGGTGATTTTTCCCAGTCCATTTTGTGGTTTTCCCGTTTGCAGTGGTCTGATATTGCTGATTTTAAGTTTTCCTGGTTCAAGCTTATATATTCCACCAGGGGATCACAGAACCAATACAGCGAGCAATGAAGAAACAAAAGATTGGAACAATCGTCAAACCTCACACAAAACTCAGACAGCTACTCGTACACCCCAAGGACAGAATACACCCGGACAATAAATGCAACGTCATCTACAACATACCATGCAAAACATGCAATAAATCATACATTGGGGAGACGGGGAGATCTTTCAGCACCAGAAGAAAAGAACATCAGAAGGAGTGCGAAAAACAAACAGCAACACGTCTCACCTGGGCAGAAAAGGAAAAGGCAAACCAGGAAAACTTAAAATCAGCAATATCAGACCACTACAAACGGGAAAACCACATAATGGACTGGGAAAAATCAACTTTAATAGGATCAGAAACCAACAAATACAAGAGATGGATAAAGGAGTCGATAGAGATCAGGAAACGGGGCACGGACACCATCAACAGGGATGAAGGAGCCTTCCAGCTCTCACACACCTGGGATTCACTTCTCCAGAGGCCGCCAGGCAACGGGGGACGCAGCCGGCGGGACAGATCACGTGATCGATCTGTCCCGCTGGCTACTACCGGAAACAGCTGATAAAAAGACACGTCACAGCTGTCAGGATGACAGCTTCTGAAGAAGACAGCAGAGTTACGTCGAAACATGTCAAGGTAAACCATACCTTTTTGTCTTAACAAAAGAACACGAAAACACTTATGAATCTGATCTTGTTTCAGGTTCAAGTGATAGTTCCAGAGCAATAGATTTGCTTCTTTACTTTTGGGCAAAACTGAAAACAAACCTTTCATGGAATCAAATGACCATGCTTACTAATCTTTCCCAAGCTATACTGTCAAGATATTTTCATAGAATTGCAGATATTTTGAACACAATAGTTGTTCCCAAATACCTTGGCACAAATCATATTTCACGCCACGATGCCATAACTCACAACACTGTCTTTACTAAAGCTTTTTATGGTGACCAGGTCACTCTTATCTTAGATGGTACACATATCTACCTCAACAATTGCAGTGATCATCAGTTTCAAAGGGCATCTTACAGAGGACAGAAAAAACAAAATTACCTAAAATTCATGTCAGTTGTACTGCCTGATGGATATGTTTTAGACACTTTTGGCCCCTACCATGGTAACGTAAATGATGCAACAATAACTCGGCTCATCATGGAAAAAATTGAAATATTGAAATCTTGGTTAGAAGCAAATGACAATATGATTGTAGATCGCGGTTTCAGGGATGCCTTAGATCTTCTTGCTAAGTTGGGGTATGATGCTAGAATGCCGTCATTTTTACCAACTGGTAAATCCCAATTGGATTCCTCAACAGCCAATAGTGATCATTGCTGTACCAAAACAAGATGGATAGTAGAGTCCTACCACGGGCGTTTAAAGAAGTGGATGTTGTTTAAGGAACAACTTACCTCAAATTATTTCGTTGAGGTCATTGGCAAATTAGTGCGCATAGTAACTGCATGTCTCAATGCCTTCAGAGGACCAATATATGTTTCAGATCCAGATCGAGAGGAACGAGATACTAAGATGGCTCAGTGTATGCTTTCACTTTTAAAAAAAGACAATGTTTTGGCAAAACGAGTTGCAGAAGACCCAAATATGTCACGTAGAGCTCGTAGTGAATGGCAGAAGCTTGAAGCATCTGATATCTCGTGTGGATCTGGAATACCTTGAGACCATAACATGCGGTACATACCAAATCAAACAGTCCCCTGGCTACATTGCTGAGCATCAAAAAAATGATGGTGACTATGAGATTTGGGTTTACCAGCATGATGCTGATCTCATTAGGGGACAGATTCATTCTCGTCACAGATCTCAAATAAAATACAATGTTTGGATTCAATTTGACAAGAATGCATCAGATGATCCTGTGAAGGCATATTATTGTCTCTGTCCTGCTGGAAAGAGAACCTCTGGCATGTGTGCACATGTTGCATCTGTAATCTATTATTTGGGATATTATAAACATTTTCAAAATCAGAAACCCCTCCAACCATACACAAGCAAATTCAAAGACTCCATTCTATGAAATAACCAGCCAATCATACATCTTATGGATTTCTCAGATCCCCTTTCCCTCACTATAGTTCCAGTCTACAAATTAAAATTGTCGAAGCCGTTGCTATGCAAAAAGACACGAAGGCCATAAAACAGATCACATGTATATATAAGTACTAGAAACAGAAATTGACAGAAGTAATGTTTATGTATTGCTGTCACTGTAGAATCTACAATCTGATTACAACAATCCAAAACTGCATCGGTTTTTACTTGTATCAATGGCTCATTATTATCTCATCACAAAGGCATAATATACAGGCCCTTTGTGGCTGTTCAATATTAAAATGAATAACATTTCATGTGAAATGTTTGTTTTGAATCTAGCATTCAAATTCTAAAAGAAATCATACTTAAAGGATGAATTCTGAACAAATCTTTAAAGGTTCCCTGATACACAAGACATGGAACAGTATCCTGATTCTACCACAGTAACCCAACCTGTTAATTGAACAACTTTACCGGTCTCAGAATTTGATGATTTTTTTCCCACTTTGAGAATATATATGTGGCCAAATAATTTGTAAGTATTTTAGTTGTACAGCAACTGTAAGTTGGTCAGACACATCTCTAAAGAATTGAATTTGTTGAAAAAATCATAAAAAAACTGTTTTTTTTTTCAGTTAAAATTCAATAACTTCTTTCAATTGTAATACTTAGCTTTACATTTGATTTCAAAAGATGGACCAGACTTCAGTGAAGGTGATTTGACCCAATTTGATGATTTATTATTTGTGTTTGAGTAAGTTTTGGGGTAAAGTGTGCACCCTGGCTCACACCTTTGGCAATGATCATAAAATAGGTCATAGTACAGGCCCTGGATGGCTTTTGGATTTTCTAAAGGTATATTCTTGGGAGTCTCTGGGTGTACTACAAATACCACACAATAAACAAAAAATTGGGCTGTGGGCAAAATTACATTGTGAAAGAGGACCTTTCAGCAAAGAACCTTTTGGGATAAAGAAAAATATGTTAGCATTTCCATATTTTGATATTTAGAAGGGATCCAGCTCTTTTCACCACAACCAATAGGCTAAGCTTTGGTTAAAAACATTTCAAGCTAATGTTTAGTGCACTGACTCACTTGTGCTTAACATGTCATTTAGGCTTTCTGTATGAAAATTTGACAGGCTGGTGCTATAGAGACAGTTAACAGCTGGCGTGCATGGATAGGCTACTTCTAAACATTAATTTTCTAGCCTGCTTAGTGATGCACGGTGCAGCAAAATATGATAACGTTAGGTTTAAGCCCCATACAGCCTAGAGATGTTATCACGGTGGGATAGTTAGCATATAGCAGACAAGCTATGCCACTTTCATCAAAACCAAGCCTGTTACAGAGTTATTGCAATGTCAAGTCACTGAATGCGATAAACAGATTCTAGAACAGATCTGCGCCTTTCTTATGCTGTTAATAAATACCTGTAGCCATATTCAACTCGTTCGAAAAAAAGTTGCACAAACTGTTGTAGTTCGTTTAGCATTGACCGTCACACAGGTAGCTAACATAAACATTGGACAAAGTTACCTGCAGCAACTTAATTACACCACCCATGCAAGCAAACCCCCTACTAATGTGATTTATCACTTACCGCTATCTTGTTTTTTTTATCTTCCTCCTCTTTTCTCTTCTTTCTTTTCTGGCTGCCGGATGGATAAATTCGCTTCATGCTTGGGGATGTTTCGTATTTTGTCGGCTGCAGGGATCATGAAACCGGCTGCTGCGTGCTGTCAGCTACTACTGAGAGGGGCCCCCTTGAGGGGGATCCCGACTCTCGATAACAGTGTCATTGCACCATGGCCGCCAAGGGGCGCTCACACGGTTTGTCGTTGCATTTTATTCATAACAGTCGTTGTCTTGGGGCCCCAGGCCAGCAGGAGGCCCCAGGCAATTGCCTGGTTTGCCTTATAGCGACGGCTCTGTATATATAAAACGTCATATATATATATCATTATATATAGTTTAAGTCAATGATGCATGTGTATATATATATATATATGTATATGTATATATATACTGTATGTCTGTCTCTCTCACTGTACTGTCTCATTGCATGATAAAAATGAGCATAATAAAAAGTATTTTAATTTCAAAGAATGTATCTTAATGTGTGACAGCGTCCTGTATTTTAAGTACATCTCTGTCGTTTGTAACAAACTAATCCGTGTGCAAATGGGGTAAAAATTCGCTGAGTAATGCTCTTTATAGTTGGGCATAATAACCCTTTCTCAGTACAATAAATGCAGTGGGGCTGCATGTGAGACCCATCCAAGATGGCGGCCGGTTGATTTATTTAATTTTTTTAAACAAAGCTTTATTAAGAACATGGAATTGTACAGTGTGATAAAGAGAATTATAATAACCGTTGCACGTTACAAGCAACGGTTGGTTACAAGCATTCAGTGGCAGTATTTCATAATGTCATATTGCACAAAGACATTGGAGAGAGCACATAAATGCATAAGTCTTAATGGCTTTCATATTGTTATTAACTAAATAAATCCTTACTTGCAAGGGTCTTATTCACTGATAGATAAATCCTTATAGTCCTTTCTCTCACACAGATCTCTATCCACAAGCCAAGACTGCCATCTAGTGGCGGAGAATTAACAAGCAGCGGCACCAGCAATCCAAGGATGCCGCACACATCAAAGGCACCTTCACCAACACGAGTTATGGCAAACTCTTTACCGAACTTACAAAATAACCATATAATTTACATAGCACAACTATAGCCAAAGAACAACTGAATAATAAATGAGTTTAAACACTTATAGCTTACTGTTACAGGTTAAGAAAGATTTTAACACTTATAGTGTGTCCCAAATCTACAGAGCCCTAGACATGACATGGGGGAAAAATAAATAAATAAATTGTGGCTGCAATATAGATATAACGTGCGCACGAAATACTAATTCGTTCCCACGAGATATTAATTCGTTCCCTCAAAATATTAATTTGTTCCCACGATATAGCCTACTATTTTGTTCCCACGGAATAATTCGTTCCCTCAATATACTAATTAATTCCCATATCGTTCCCTCGAAATATTAATTTGTTCCCACGATATACCATTTTGTTCCCACGGAATACTAATTCGTTCCCTCGATATCCTAATTCATTTCTGCAAATTGTTCATCACTTCTGGACAGCTACAATACAGTACGGTAGTACGGAGCCCCGTACGGTAGTACAGAGCCCCGGAGGATTTGTTGTACTGCAGTAGCCTATGGGATGTCCTTCAGGTAAGTATCGTTTCTTATTACGTTCTTGTCAATATCTTATCGATATGTCCCACAGTTAGTTATTTTCATTAATTATTTTCTTTTCATCATTTTTACGAATTGTTTTGATCTTATGAAGCAGTTTGGGTGCCCTGTGGGGTGTAAATAAACTCGATTGATTGATTGATTGATTGATTATTTAATTGTGCTTGTATTTACATTATTAAAACGGGAAGCTGCCTTCTCACCCGACTTTGTATCTTGGTTGCTACACAGGGTTTTGTCATGCCGATGTGTGTCGTAAACTCATTTGTGTCTATCTGCAGGCCTACACACACAGGACACTTCACGTAGAGCTGACGGGTGATGCTACCACTGAGCGAGGTGTGTTGATCAAAAAGCCAGATTTCTGCTTGTCACGAAGGTCTCTCTTTTAACCTAGCTAGATCACCTTGCTAACTCGGCGGACCTAACCTGATCCGGACCAAACTCTGTTCAGAGCTTCAGCTTAACAACGGCTATAAAAGTTCCTTTCACTGATCATCTTATTTAAAAGTATCATCATGTATGTCGGAAGCTCAGCTGAGGGAATACATAAACTACAACAGAATGACACATGCATTTACAGTAACGCTCAATGTATCAGGTTGCCTAGGGAACCTAGCAATAAGTCATCATCATCTCGTTTGTGTTGACTTCAAGGATGTTGTTGCTCTGGCTGAGAACTGCACTGACTGACTGAATGTGTCCTTGATCATAGCAGATGAAACGTTCAGTAGTGATCAGTCTCTGCAGATGAAATGTGCTATAATCCCTTCAAGTATTATGTTTTTTTCACTCATTATGATGTTTTTATGGTTGGTCCTAGTTTGCTACACTTTTGGATACACTTCAGATAGGCCTATATTGCAGTTATGTAATAGAACGATTAGATGAGCAGTCTATCACAGAGTTAAATGCATTTCTTCAATATAATGTTTAAATCTGCTGCATCAATTTAAAACTTCCAGAGTTCTACAATGTGCAGCTGTCCTTATATGAGAGGCATCAAGAGTGTGTTAAGTGGTAAATTACGTTTACACTGTATTAGCAGCAACAGTGTTGCTTTTACAACATAATAATAGCAGGAAAATGGGACAAGAGGTGATCTGGAATCATAGATTGAGAATCTGTAAAATCTATTACTTTTTAAGACTATTACACAATTAATTTTGTTTTCCTGTGTTTAGAGGTCAACTATGGATACTCGGCTGCAAGAGTTTTTGATAAAGCGGAAACTGCAAAATGTGATACAGAAACTTGAAGATGAAAATGTAACCCACTCCAGCTGCTGTGTGTGTGTGTGTGTGTGTGTGTGTGTGTGTGTGTGGGGGGGGGGGGGGGGGGGGGGGATTTCTAAGATAATACTGGCTGAAAGATTGTTTAGAACACTATCACACCAGAACAGACTCATTTCACAAATTCAGATTGGGCCTATATTCAGTTTTTCATCATTTTTTAATCCAGTTGCAAAAAAGTATGCATACACATATTTACAAGTTCCGAAATATATATACATTTCAGAAAACAAATTAACAAGACACAAAACACTTTTACAAATAGAAAAACAAGCTTACATTTCAGGAAACAAATTAACAAGACACAAAACACTTTTACAAATATCTAGCAACCAGAGAGGAAATATACCGACTCTGGCATTGAACCAGAAATGCTAACAGAGAGCAGCCAATATGAGCCAAGTTGTGAAAGAACAAGAGAAGAAGTTCATGGTGAGCAAACTCCAAAGACTGACCACATGGCACACAAAATCACTGTAAGGGGCTCATATGTTTTCCACAAAACTGGCAAAATGGCACTTGGTGGTGGTCCATCTTTGCTCAAGTGTTTTGTGTCTTGTTAATTTGTATTCTGAAAAGTACATTTGTTTTGCCATTTGTAAAAGTGTTTTGTGTCTTGTTAATTTGTTTTCTGAAATGTACATATGTTTCGGGACTTGTAAATGTGTTTTCTAAAATGTAAATTTGTCTCAAGCTCTGTAAAAGTGTACTCTTGTTTTGCCCCCCCCCCCCCCCCCAGGCCACCATACATCAAATGAAAAATAATGTGAATACACCCTATATAGCTCTTAGCTTCCTTTAAACATCGTCATCTGTGTTATGCATTTGCATGTATTAATGTATTATTTATTGACTTGAGTATCTTTTATTTTTGCAGATTGATGAAACTGTCATTCCATTAATGACAGACAGTGACCTTGCAAAGTACATCCAAAAGTCGGAGATAGAGTCTCTACTGAGAAAAGGTACAAACAGGTGAAGTCTATAAATGGTGCAGAAACCAGGCATCTCTCCATTGACAAAAATAAGACAGTGGAAGATATCAAAGCTATGGCTGAAAATCTTTTATTCCCCAACGGCCGTTCAAAAAGAGTCTTTCACACTATTCAACTCATATTGAGAGCTCGCAAATACATGTTGATGTGTCAAATACAGTATATGAGCTGTATGATGAAAGCAAGGTGAAAATGCTGAGACCTTGTCTGTGCACCAAAAAGAAAATGGGACAGCAGCTCCCAGGAGTAGTGGAGGGTGATCACGTAGCAAGCCAGCACTCAGTAGTAGATCTCACTGACAATGAACATAATCAGGTTATTGAGACTGACAATGAACAGAATCAGGCTGTTGAGACTGACAATGAACAGAATCAGACTGTTGAGACTGACAATGAACAGAATCAGGCTGTTGAAGATCTGTTGTTGAAAAACAGAAATTCAGAACTACCATAACACCATGTAATTGGTGATGGAGGTTCCACAAGTGGATATTTGGAATTGAATGAGACATTACCATGGGATGGTCTGCTAACTCTGGGCGAGGATTTTGATGAAGTTATTAAAATAAGTGGGGGTATGCTGCGTGTAACTGATGATCAACCAAACCGCGAAACAGTCATTCCAGAAAAGGAGGATGATGCACCTTATCAAACAGTGGATCAGTCACTGTCTGCTCCAGTGCTTGCAGGGGAGGCATATGTTCCAGCCCAACCACTTCCTGCACCACAATCTTGGACTGTAACACTGATTGTAAGAAGAGGTCATTGTCTCTGACTTAATAAATGCCTTCAAAAACCCCAAAATGATTGCATCTAAGGTTTCCATTAAAATGCGGCTACCAAATGGAGAGCTTGAACAGGGGGAATGAAGTGGCATTTTGCAAGACTGCCTGACAGAATTTTGGATGGATTTCTATGATAGCTGCACATTGGGAGTTGAAGTGAAAGTCCCCTTTATCAGGCGCGACTTTCATCAGGAAGAATGGCAGGCTGTAGCTAGAGTGTTTTTAGTAGGGTGGAAACAGGCTGGCTACTTCCCAGTGAAACTTGGAATACCATTTCTGGAGGAGGTGCTATATGGCTCAACAACCAGTAGTTTCAAGGATTCCCTTTTGCTGTATGTATCACAAGAGGAAAGAGAGGAAAGAGGAAAGATCTGTCCTTCTGAAGGCTTTGGAGGACTTTAATTCTGTGGACACAGATGAATTGCTGGATGTACTTGATGCACATGAATGCAAGCAAGTCCCTACTGAGGACACGCTTCTCCCTGTTTTGGCACAGAAAGGACAGAAAATATTCAATCAGGCCCCAATGTATGTAATGAAGTGCTGCCGTCCTGTTATGGATTCTGTAGCTAGTTTACTACCACTAGAAGGACTGCATCATTTCATTGCACAAAAAAAAAACAACTGCAAAAAACAGTGAAGGCGCTTCTAAACTTTCCAGAGGAGATGACAGCAGCCCAATCAACTGTTTCTCGTTACCTGAAAAGGTACATTGGGGAAATTTGACTGCAAGAACCTTAAGCTTTTCCTGCGGTTCTGTACAGGATCTGACGTCTTGGATAAGGCCATACTAATAGAGTTCATAGAAACCACAGATTTCCCCCACGTGGATGTGTACTAAAGCTGCCCATTGGTTACTACAGCTATCCAGATTTCCGCAGCGAATTCAACAACATTCTCACAAGCTCAATGTGGGTAATGGATGTGGAGTAGGTAATAATGCAAACAAATAACATGAAGGATGTGACAGCTCCTTGCTAGATTAGTTATTTTAACTTTGTAGCCTGTTGTGCTTTTTTTGTTAATCAGCTTTTAAAGTGGTTGCCATGATCTTTCACATTAAAATGGCAAGCTTAAAGGGTTAGTTCAGGAAAAAAGAGCTGTGATGAGGTGAGGTGATTGGATGTAATTCAGTTCAGTCCAGTTCTGTTTGTCCGTTGCACAAATGAGTGGCTCACAGTGAGAAGTTCACATGTTTCAAACTTTACAGCTCTTACTTCAAGATGTTTCAAAATAAATGAGTTTACATAAGTTGTTTCTATGTAAACCATGTTTTAAAAAGAACAATAAACCATTCAAGTTTGCACAAAATTGTAATGTCCTCTCTTACATTCCATACATCTTTATACTTGAAAATGTAACGGCACCCATATATTACACCTCACTTTCTAGTGTTGTAAATGTGTTGTGATTTGTAATGGTAGACAATACTTTATCAAACATTAGATTCTTTTAATATCTTCCATCGCTACTAAACATGCCCAGGAAGCATAAAGAGCAGTGATGATACAACCATCAAAATGAGACACAAGATAAGCACACAAATATGAAAAGTGTATGTACGTAAAGTGAAAAGTGACATGTACTTAAGTACATGATTTGTATGCTTTTGTCTCCTTAAATTGGCTCGAATAACTGTGGACAAATGATGTCTCTCAGCAGAAAATATAAATCAAATGCATGGGACATGGTAGATGGGAACTCCAAGCTTGATTCCTCCATTATTATTGTGCACAAATCAAACACATCCTTGTCACATGGGACTGAACTTAGAAATGTGCAGCTCTGTTTACATGTGGTCAGATCTTCAGTCAGTGGAACAAGACAGTCTTCTGCACCCCAAAGGTGAGGGGCCATGTACATGACATTGGGTATTCCACTGGGCATGTTGGTGTTCTTGGAGGGCCTTACACGGTGAGCATTCCAAACACCCTGGATGTCATTTAAAACCTCCTGTGTCACAGTCTCAGTCTCTGCCTTAGCCTGCCACATTCCTGCTTCAGCCTAATCAGCTCAACTCACCTCACCTGCGCTCCTGCTCACACTTGCACCTCATCTGCTGCAATCAGGCCACCTACTTAAACCCCTGCTTCACACACATTCAGGGTCAGACTGTCTTAGCCTTCATGCTGAGAACTCCAGACCTGTCTTCCGGATTGATCACCCGTTGCCGACAAGTTTTGTTCCTGGTTCTGCCTTTGACGCCTGACCCCCGGCTTTACTGCAAGGTATCGACTAGCTTCTGTTCTTCACTTACCCGTCTGCCTGAGTCCCGGCTGTTGACCTCACATTCTGTCTCTGACACTGAGTTTCTACCTGTGTATCCTGATCTGTGGTGGCCTGCGTGGTATCTGAACCTCCTGCCTGTCCTCGACATTGAGAATCGGCCTGTGTATCCTGATCTGTGGGGGCCTGCCTGGTATCCGAACCTCCTGCCTGTCCTCGACGTTGAGAATACGCCTGTGTATCTTGATCTGTGGTGGCCTGCCTGGTATCCTACCCTTCTGCCCGTCCTTGACGTTGAGAATCCACCAGTGTATCCTGATCTGTGGTAGCCTGCCTGGTATCCGACCCTTCTGCCCGTCCTCGACAGAGTGTGAGAGTCCGTTTGTGAATCCTGACCAGTGGTGGAAGCCTGGTTTCTGGCTTTCTGATGCATCCCTGCATTCCTTTGCGTCCCTGCTCGCCAAACAAAGAGCGAGTCCAGTCCAAGTCTTCCTGAACGCCTCTGTGTCACCAAGCAAAGAGTGTGTCCAGTCCAAGTCTTCCTGAACGCCTCTGTGTCACCAAGCAAAGAGTGTGTCCAGTCCAAGTCTTCCTGAACACCTCCGCTCGCCAAGCAAAGAGTGAGTCCAGTCCTGAGATATGTACTCAGAGAATTCTGATAAGAATTCAGAGTATGGGCCTGGAGGACGGTAAATTATCACAAATAGGACTGTCTGGCCGGTTTTTGAATCAGTATGAGATAAATTTAGAGTAAGACTTTCAAAAGAAGTATATTTAGCCTTTGGTCTGTGATTGATTTGGAGGCAGGAATGATAAATAGCTGCTACACCACCACCACGGCCTGTGTTGCGTGGTATATGAATATTTGAATGACTGGGAGGAGTGGATTCATTTAAACTGACATATTCTTCGTCACGTAGCCATGTCTCAGTTAGACAGAATAAATCAATCTGATTTTCTGATATAAGGTCGTTCACCAGTAAAGATTTGGACCTCAGTGATCTAATATTTAAGAGACCACATCTGATTCCCTGATGTTTTAAAGCCACTACATTTGAAGGTTTTATTTTAATCAGATTTCTATGGTTGACACCTCTTTTATTTGTTTTTGTGTTAATATCTAAGTGAGCTTTGGGTCGGGGGACTGACACAGTCTCTATGGAATAATGTTTATCACTGTTACAAAAGCCATAGCAGTTATCTAAGTGATGAACACAGCTGTCATAACAGTAATGGCAGGAAAACTGTCCTAGAGCAAGCGCAGAGGAGCGTGGAGGACTGCAGCTCTGCAACATGGTCTCATCTCTGAGAGGTCATAAGTGTGACTCTGCCATGTTTTTTGATAGGAGAGATGCACCAGCCAGAGTAGGATGGATGCCATCTCTTCCTATCAGGCCAGGTTTTCTCCAGAAGGTTGACCAATTGTCAATGAAGCCCACATCATTTGCTGGACACCACCTCGATAGCCAGCGGTTGAATGATGACATGCGGCTATACATGTCATCACTGGTCAGATTGGGCAAGGGGCCAGAGAAAATTACGGAGTCCGACATTTTCTTTGCAAAAGAGCACACTGATTCAATGTTTAATTTAGTTACTTCCGACTGGCGACGTCGACTATTCTAGCAAACTTACGTTTACTCTTTGCCAGCAACTTCAAATTTGCCTCAATGTCGCACGCTCTGGCCCCTGGGATGCATCTAACTATGTCCGCTGACCCGCTATCTTCACGCGTTTCTGACTATGGAGTCGCGGATTATCAGTGTTTGTCGCCCTGTGGGCGGGTTACCAGCATCACTGAGGAGAAAACCTGTTGGAAACGTGAACCGGATGGTGGGGTACCGAGTGGGTCTTCGACTTACGGCTATGCTTGCCGCGGACAGTGACCCAGCCATTACTAGCCGGGGGGGAGGCTAAGCTAACGCTAGCGCGGCCTGCACCGCTAAGTACGTCCTGCCTGCTCGCTATGGCTACGTAAGTGGGCTTTGACCCGGTGCAGAGCCGCTTCTCCAGATCGGACACCCTCGCCTTCAAATCTAGGAATAAGCTACACTTCTGACAAACACCGCTATCAGTAAAGGAGGCCGAGGAGTAGCTAAACATCTGGCACATCGGACAGGACAGAGCAGGAGCGGAGGGAGAAGCCATGCTAAGAGCTAAGCTAAGCTATGCTAAGCAGAAGAAAATAAAACTAAATGACCGCTTGAGAGAAGCTAGAGTGGTTACAGTAGACCTTAGTACGTTCGATCGAACGTAGATCGTAATCAATTAAAACAATTATAAGCTCAGATGGCAGATATTAGTCAGTTAAAGTTAGCGTTAGCTGAACAGAGACAACACACTACAAACAGCACTGCACTGTGAAACAGGAAGTGACGAATACGCTCACCAGGAAGTGACGAATCCAAATCAGTAGAGGGCAGTTGTGGCGATGCTGAAGTCACCCCCCACCAACTCTCAATTCTCTGGTTCGCAGTGCTTACCCCTGTGACGTAACTTCTTTCAGCTGCTCTATCATCCACGTGATCTCTCCGTAGATACCGCTGAATGTCTCTGATCACCACGTTCTCAGTGCCCATGTCTGTCCGTACGAGCCTGAGGCAGCCCCCACAGTGTTCCAGTGCCTCCACAAAGAACCCCCCGATGACTTTCGGGTCGCTGTTGGTGAGGGCGGCCCGCAACCAAATAATATTGCACGAGAATCCGTCCATGCAGCCATTAATGCATATCCCATATGGCTTCAGTTTGTCATATGTGTCTATGTGCCACACAAAGTTAGGCCCTTGAGCAAAATATTGCCTCCTTCTGAGACGTCTGGTCCGGCGAACTTGGGAACCAATGGGGTCCAGCAGAGAGAGAGAAGGATCCTGACGTCTTCTTTTTTGATGCAAATACCATGTTGTATACACTTTGTCCACATCCACCGATACCCATGGTCCTTTCCAGAGCCTTGCAATTGTTCAACAATGAAATCTATACCAGCATCCAAATCGTACCTCCTCCGGTGAAGTGACCTCGCTCTCAACAGTCTATTTAAATGTCAATCGCTAATAATAAATCCATGCTCTGCCAGGCTTTTCGGAATGTCTTTATAGCTCATCCCCAGCCTAAAGCAAAACTCAATCAGTACTAAACACACTGTCCATCGTGTTGCTCAGCGCCTGTTATGGTGTGTTCACACCGGACGCGAATTTGCGTCGACGCACGTCGAGATTACATACAAAGTCAATGCAAAGGCGCGTCTTGACACAGATTTGCCCCGGGCGGCGCGTTGGATGCATTTGGAGCGTCCGGCGCGTTTGAGGCGTCGAGCGTCGAGGCGTTTGACGCCCTCGACGCCCCGACGCCTCGACGCCTCGACGCTCGAGTTGAAAATATTGAACTTTCGACGCCAGGTCGCTTGACGCTGTGGCGCGGCAGCCAATCAGCGATGACATCCCCCCCCCCGACGTCATTGATTTGATGATGTATGACGCTACGTCCCCCTGCTCCTGCTCAAAGCCCTCGGTAAGATGGAGGAGAGGTTTATCTGCGCTGTTTGCTATCATCCGGAGCTATACTATTCGGTGTGTGTACTCGACAGAGACCGGAACAAAAGGGAGCAGGCTTGGGTGAAAGTCGCCGAGGAGACAGACAGGTTTGATTTGATGACGTGTGACGCCCCGGTCTCCTGTTCCTGCTCAAACCCCCTCTCAAAGATGGAGGAGAGGTTTATCTGCGGTGTTTGCTATCATCCGAAGCTCTACTACTCGACGTGTGCACTCTACAGAGACTGGAACAAAAAGGAGCAGGCTTGGGAGAAAGTTGCTGAGGAGACAGGTTTTGAAGGTAAGTTCTGTAAATATTTGTTTCCAGCTGGATTTGCCTGCACGGGTTATCACTGAGTCCGACAAGCTCCGGCTCTCTACTGAGCCTGCGCCAGGACGCGCGTCGTCCCTCAGCTTGTCAAAATGTCCAGCGTCCAGCCTCGGGCGTTAAGCGCGGCGCGTCACAGGCGTTATGGGCGTCCATTGACGCCGATCGCGTCCGGTGTGAACGCAGCATTACTCCGTACCCTACCTTAGTATTCAACTGCTCAGGAATGATGAATAATTCGAGGGAACAAATTAGTATTTCGAGGGAACGAATCAATATCTTGTGGGAACAAATTAATATTTTGAGGGAACGAATTAATATCTCGTGGGAACGAATTAGTATATTGAGGGAACAAATTAATATTTCGAGGGAACAAATTAATATTCCGTGGGAACGAAATAGTATCTCGTGGGTACGAATTAGTATTTCGTGCACACGTTATATCTATATTGTGGCCACAATTTATTTATTTTTCCCCCATGTCATGTCTGGGGCTCCATACAAATCGCATACATCCATACTCAAACACTTAAAATTTTGAGTATACTGCGTCAAAATGAAAAACAGTATGCATATTATGCGAAAAATAAGTATGCAAAAGAACCCGCATGATGTACTCAAATCTGCCCTGATTTTGAGTATGCAGCTGTGGACACTCAACATACTCATTTCCTCATCAACAATGGCAGCGGTGAGCTGTGGCTCTGCACTAACTACAGTGGATGTGACTACGCTGTACAAATGTAAGTTATAAACACATGTTGTTTCCACCAAGCACCATAAGCTGTTGTCCTTTTGAGCGCATTTGCTGTGTATGTTTTTTTTTGTTTGTTTGTTTTATACCACTAATGGTCGGCTATCACTTATGCTAATGCTAGTTGAACTAGCAGCTATCTCAAATGCTAACGCGAGTTGGGCTAACAGCTGCCGGGGTCCGAGCATTACCCTGAATAATCGGGCATGTAAAAATAACCAGCAGGTTAGCAGACCCTGCACAAGGACTATATGATCAGAAGCACCACTCAGACATTTCTATTTATTGGTGTATTTTAATTGCCGAGTAGCTCTTGGTTGCCTCAGTCAGCTGCACCGATCCCCGTAAATCACGTAACTCTACACCGCTATGCGTGATGTTAATATGGGATTAATGTTTGCCTTCGCTGTAGAGGATACTGATGTTAGAAGTATGGGGAGGGCTTTATCAGTCATTAATACTCGCGAGATACGGCAGCTATTAGCTACCTTTAGTTTGGTAGATAGCCTGTGAATAAAGCCAGTATCAGCTATGGAGGTTTATCTGCAGCATGTCATGTCATTACTGTCATGTTTCTCCTTCGATGTCTTGTAAGGTTAAATGTTTTGCTCTTTCTAGGGACTGATGAGTAAACCAGGAGCCTGATAGCCTGGAGGTTTGCTGCCTGTTTACGGGGAGGCATAATGCAACAGGTACCTGCTATGAGTAAGTGAAAGCTGAGGTTATAACACGATTGTTGTGGTTTGTATGTAAATTTTTGTATAAAATCCAGTATGGGGTTTCATTGCAGAAAGGGGGCTGGGGGGGAATTCACCCCAGCCCTTGTCAGTAAAAAACATGGCAAAACTTTGTTTGCTGTGAAGTGGATTCTGTAAGATGTGAGTGTACAGTCATAATTACATAATTCTGTTTTTCTGTATTGTGTTGTCCTTCCTGCACAGGACCTAAAGTGCCCAAAAACCGAAGATGGACCTCCAACTGGTAAGGGGTGATGAGGGCAATGGGCTGCTTGAGGCAGGGTTAGCCACCATCACCAAGGATGCAGAAGTCTGGCAGAGGATACTTCTGCTGCAGATAAATGGGGCTTTGCTTCAGCACCCTCGTGTTGTGCGCTGACCTGGGAAGCCCACAAAAATTTCCAGACATTTTTTTTTTCACACACAGCCTAAAACTGAACTGAATACAAAATTTAATTTACAGTTAACATGCTGCATGCTGGGCTGATGGCTTCACCCACACATGGCAGCCATCAATGCTGCCAACAACCTTTCTGAAGGCTGCTGATCCAGCCCTACAGGGTGAAACCTGCACCCAGGTGAAGATGGTCCTCCGCTGATGGAACGCGGACAACCAGCAGGAGGAGCGGCAGGAACTTCTGGCTGGTTCTGATGCGCCATGCAGTGAACAGTGACCCTTGAATGAATGAATGAATACTCACTTTACTATTGGATATTAACATTATATAAAGAGATAATTTGATCTAAGATATATTTGTTAAATGATTCATAATTCCTTGAAAATTCGTGGGCAAATGATGGCGGTATTAGGCGCTTATGCGCTGCAAGTCGGTCACAACTCGGCATAGAAGAAGAAGAGGTCGACATCGTGTCGTCATTTCCGGTGAGTACGCCGCTCGGCAGCATGCGATTTGGGACAGTACCATTCATTCATTTAAATGGCAGGAGCAGGGTGGCCTGTTTCAAGACTAACTTTGAGGGCTCGCCATGCGGAAACCGTTTGAGAAACAACAAATCCCTTCATGACTTTTGTTCATCAATGTCTCCTCTCTCATCTTTCCGCATTTCAAGCTGATACCATTTACGGTCTAGGAGGAATGAAAGGCTTATCTTGTTCACGCTGCTCATTTGCCAGACTTTTTGTTTTAGAGTTGTACATGCATGACATTCAGTCTTTTACTCTCAGTCAATGAACAGTACAAATAGTAATAGGAACACTATAGGTTGCCAAGTTAATTTTACTATTTGGAATGTTAAATCACTCAATCATCCAATTAAGTTTAGGAGTTATTTCACATTTAAAACAGATTAAATCAGACATTTTTTTTACAGGAGACTCATATATGCTTGTCTGAGACTTCTCGCCTCAGCAAGACATGGCCGGGTCAGGTTTTTCAGTCAAGCTTTAACACCAAAGCAAGGGGGGTTGCAGTTTTGATCAACAGTAGTACACCATTTATTGCGTCAATTATAGAGAAAGATACATCTGGTCGTTTCATTATTGTGGTTGGGAAACTCTGCTCCTTTCCAGTCATTTTAGCCTGTATCTATGGCCCAAACTGGGATGATCCCACTTTTTTAAAAAGCTTTTTCTCTCAGTTACCAGATATGGCATCACATCATCTTATACTTGGAGGAGATATAAACTGTGCTCTTCATCCTTTATTGGACCGCAGCACATCATTAAGCTCCTTCCTGACCAAGTCAGCACAGGCTATACAACTTTTTCTGCAGGCTGATGGGATGGCTGATGTGTGGCGATTTCGAAATCCATCCTCAAGAGCTTTTTCGATCTTCTCTGCAGTCCATCAAACGTATTCCTGTATAGACAGTTTTTTCCTAGATAAAAGGATTCTACACTTAACCACTGAATGTGAATATGAAGCTATAGTGATTTCAGACCACACCCCTCTGATGATGAAACTATGCATCCCCACAACACAATCTACATATTGACCATGGAGATTCAATTCTTTGGTTCTTTCAGATGGTGAGTTTGTTTCTTTCATATCATTCCAGATAAAAATGTTCCTTGATATCAATCAAACTCCAGATATGTCTTTATCTACTGTATGGGTGTCACTCAAGGCATATTTGTGGGTACCGATTATTTCTTTTACTGTAAAGAAAAGGAAGTTAAATAGTGAACGCCTTTTAAAGATAACTGAAGAAAGTCAGTGAACCCTCAGCAGATCACCAAAAGAAAAGCCAACTCGTCTGCCCAAATCAAGTGGCCAGAGAGAGAGGCTTCGAAGCAGGCATCTAGCCTCCTCTCCAGCATGCACTCATAAGTAGTACAACCTCCAAACTAACCTATTTGGTTGTATCATCTACGAAGAAGACAAGGGGAGATTTGGAGAAATGCCCCAAAGGAAGAACATACACAAGCAAAAAGGATGGTGAGAGGGGAGACGACTGCTTCGCAAAGTATGGAGGAAAGCTGACCAGCTGGAGAAGGAATGTCTGAAAGCTCTCTGAGACCAGCTGAGATCCAGGCTTGCAAACCTGAGAAGGGCAGGACGGATTCAAAATTAGAGAAGCAGGAAGCTTGTACAAACTTCTTCCGTGACCCCATCAAGTCAGTAGATAGACAAACAGACAGACAGACAGACAGACAGACAGACAGACAGACAGATAGATAGATAGATAGATAGATAGATAGATAGATAGATAGATAGATAGATAGATAGATAGATAGATAGATAGATAGATAGATCAGCTGCTTGAAGAGAAGAAATCTTGAAAATTGGAGGCCACCATGGAAGAACTGGAGAGCTTCCTCAAAGAACAGCTTGGAGACAGCAGCAGAGACCTCCCCTTGGATCACCAGGGTATGTGCCTCTGCGCCCAGAACCTTCATTCTAGTTTGACACTACACCTCCCAAGTGGGTAGAAATACAGCAAGTGGTTAAGAAGGCAAGATCAGCATCAGCACCTGATCTAAATGGTGTACCTTACAAGGTATACAAGAACTGCCCAGTAGTGATGGAACTGTTGTGGAGACTGATGTGCACTGCTTGGAAAACTCAGTCCATTCCAGCAGAATGGTGCAAAGCCCTAACCACCTTCATCTCAAAAGAGAAAGCCTCACAAAACAGCATCCAGTTCAGAAGCATTGCTCTCCACAATGTGGAGGAGAAGATATTCTTCTCCATTGTGGCAAACATTCCACCATGACATGGGACCAAATCCAGATGGCCAAGCCTGACAAATCAGATCTGCACGTAGTCTGGCTTGTTTTGGCAAATGCATACAACTCAGTCCCACACAAGCTGATCTCCTTCGCTCTTAACTTGTTCCACATTCTAAGCTGCATCCACAACCTGGTCACCAGCTACACAACTGCCATGTGTACTTTGCAACCCAGGAAGCCACGTCAGGCTGGTAGTGGCTCCAGAAAGACATAGCAATGGGTTGCTCAGTCTCACCCATCCTATTTGCAGAAGCCTTCAAGATCATCTTGATGGGTGGGAGACAGATGGTCAAGGGAGTCAGAAGTCCATAGGGTTAGGGCTTGCCTGCCATTAGAGGCAGTTAATAACTTTAGGGGTTAGGGTGTAGGAGGACAGGCGCTTTTTTGAACTCCTTTAATCACCACACTCCTGCTGACTGCTGCTTATACCAACAGGCTCCTGAAGAGGCTCAAGGAACTTCTTACCTGGGCATGGATGGAGATAAAGGCAGCAAAGTCACAGAGTCTGTCACTTCGAGGATCTCATTGAGACAAGGTGGCTCCTACCCTGCAGTCAGAGGCATCCACCTCTACCACGAATTAAAGAGAGGGGTTAGGGTGTAGGAGGACAGGCGCTTTTTTGAACTCCTTTAATTTGTTGAAATAGCTATCTGCCTCCTTGGTCCAAATAAAAGGAGATTGATGAAGGTGAGACTGTTGAAGGCAAAGCCAAGGAAGTGTGGAAGGAACACATTGTCACTGCATGAGAATAGGTCATACAGGGCTCAATCACACACTCCATAGAAAAGGCAAACATCCAACAAGGATACGCTCTCACTGTAACCAATTACAGAGAGTTGAACATGTACATCCCCAGTGTACAAAGTATAGCAGCATAAGAAAACAGTTATTTCAGTATTTAACAAGGTCAAAGCATAAAATTATCCCCATGCAAGATGTATCAGGGAAGGTAGCTGGAAAATATACATTGCTATTATCAAATATCAGAATGATACTGAATAAGTGAAAAGAATTTAAGTTTCTCTTTTTTCTGCACTAATCTCAGTTCCACACTCCAGTCCAGTAGTGGCGGTAATGTACTTTTGAGTTGGTTTGCCAACCGCTATTGAACATCAAGGAGGAAGAAGTCGCCATGTTTGTTACTGGCAGCGAAGCGGCGAAGCCATGGATGTATTACAAGATCTGGATACCCTCTGGCGGCACGCCGCTTTTTCTCAGTGGCCACTCGTGGTATTGCAACAAAAAATCCCATTGGGCCCAAAAAGCATTTTTCCCATAGGCGGCAATAGTAAAAGAGACGGCTGTACGACTGTTGACAGAACATCTCCAGCCGTAAACATGGTCAATTAATGATCTTTGTGTTTTACATTTTTTAGTCTTGGACATTTGATCGGTAAAAAAGTGTTCAAAGGCCAGAAAAGCCAGAGGAAAGTCGCTATCTCTCTGGTGACGTGACACAGCTGTATACACGCACTGTCAAAGCGCGGTGATGCTGTGTCTCGGGAGCGAGGACGCCCGTTAACTTCCTTGAGGCTCTATAGCCTATGGTGTAAAATTGTTCTGAAAATTGAGAAAACGACTAAACGGTGAGTGTCTTTTTTGATATAGGGTGAAATAACATGTATTTCCTTAGTGTTAGCTATCACTCGCTTGATAGTTCTGGTTTTTAAATGTATTTTGACATTATATGCCAATTAAATCTGCATATCTTCCTACTGACTGTATTTACATTAGACTGCTGTGTATTGAATCATATACAATGAAATAACGGATTAAGTAAGATACATTTTACTAACATGATGGTCCTACATTCCAAGTATATTTAATTTAAAGAAAGATTTTTTTAAAAAGTGCGTGAATAGCTGTAGCTATGTGTAGAATATGTGTCAGGGGATCACAGAGTTGTGTTAGGTAGATGGTATCTTTATTCGAAATATATGTGTATGTATTTATTGTGTTATAAATAATACATTCAGATAATATACGTTTCAGACTGTAAAAACAATAATGATAGAGAGACTTGATAAAATGAGAAACTGAACTTGAAGAAATTGATGAAGTACAATAAAGATCAATAACAACACATTTGTCATGTTCTAGTTGAAATAAGCAGGATTTTTCTCTCAACACAGATTGGAGGTAGAAGGGCATCACTCCAAGGAAAAGAGTCAACTGGTCCAACCGCCCAATCCTGAATGTGGCATGCAGCTGTGGAGGGTTTTTTAAAAAAACAAGTTTCATTAATGACAGTATGTTGGTCATTCTGATTTATCTAATGTATTTGTCATATTTCATGTATTACTCATGTATTACACTATTTACTCTATTCAAACAAGATAATCTGAACTTCTGAATAAAATACAAACTTTTTTGGTCTACCTAAAACATTGGCAGTTTTTTGTGAGAATAATTCATTAATAATTAATGTGAATAACATTTTTTAAGTTAGACTCAAAAAACAAACATTTTTGACAATTTATTATATTATGTTTTTATTTTTATTTTTTATTTTTTTAAAAATTTTTATGCTATTTATTTTTTATGGAAAATAAAATATAACAAATATAATCCTTGCCCAATAACAATTTAAGGCTGGGAATATACATGGAACAGGCTTCCATTTAACATGAGTATTTAACCACTTAAAAGTGAACGTCTTAACTGAAGTTATCATTATAAATGAACAAATCAAACAAAACTAACCATTTATGTGAGTGAGTGTGGCTTAGAGGTCTTGGACAATTTACTCCTAATTTTATTAATGATAATTATGTCTACGTAAAGACTTGTGCTCCATAATGCAAGCTCCAACTTTTACTATGAACATACTATTTTTAATTTTTTTGAGGGGGACTTTTTGTGTTTGTTTTGTTGTATTTGTTTATTTCGTAGCCTATATATTTTAGTTCACTTTAGTTAACTTTTAGTTCAGTAGTTCCATCACACTTTTCACCCCAATGCTGGGTGTGTGTTTGAATAAAGTACATTTTATTATTACTTTTATTACAAGTTTAGTATTTTCATTTGTTCAGATAAAATATGAACGACATTCCTGAAACATCACTATCATTGATAGTTTTATTGACATGCACTGTTGTCTTTATATTTTCGAAGTGTTTCATGACAGTGACAGTGGTTCAATAGCCTACAAAACCATTTTGAATCCCAGACGGAAAATAGACACCAGGACAAAATGGCCTAATAATAAATACATAACTAAATACATATATATAATTGTGACCCATGTACAGTATATTAGAACATGGTCATTAGTTTAACCCTTGAGGCACCCAAAAATAATACATACTAAAGTCCCTCGTGTGCCAAAATGGCACCTCTTATAAAAGTGTAACAGAAATGTTAAATCTAATTTTTTTCTACTTTCACTGCATTAAATATTTTCAACAACTCATGACCTAATCAAAGAAATAATTTTTTCTTATTTTTCATGTAATATATGTTTTTATTAACTTTTTGTTTTTTGTTTAAAAAAACTCGAATTTTTCAATAGGTAAAAAACCTAAAATATGCATGTTTTTGTAAAATAAACCACAAAGTGGAGTATTTGATGTAATGGTTATTACAGCCTTGACTTTGTTAATGATTACTGACAAAATTGATTTTGATGAATTACTTATTTTTGAAATAGTTACAGTTTATTCAAGAAATTTACAGTAAAACCTCGTGTTCCAATTTGATTCTTCTCATAAAAGTTTCATAAAAATGATAAATCTTCATATATATATTTTTTTTTTTACTTTTACTGCTTATTATCTTTCCACAACTTCCTACCTATTGACAGACAAAGTTTTTTAAAATATTTTTTTCTATACTTTAAGTTTATTTTTTTGCCACAAGGGCAGAGGAATATCTCAGTTGATCAAGAAAACACACAGACAGAGCCAGTTTGACATCTTATGACTTGAACTTTGCCTCAAGGGTTAACAAAGTAGATTCCCACCTAAAGGTAGAAAACCTAAAGGAACAGAACATTTTTAGAGAAGCCAGTCTTAATCTCGGTTCCATCCATTGTTCATCTAAAGACTATCAGATTGACTATCAGAAAAATAAAAAGAGAAAATAAATGGGTAGCAGAAAGAATTTATGCATTGTTAAGAACTGTATAACATTTACATCGAAAGCGTGCCTCATTAATATGTCAATGACAAACGGTAATACCTTTGAATCATCGTACAAACCTGATCTGATAAGCAGTCATCTCTGGCATATGGGATTAATTGAATGAACAAATTACACTGATTCATTTGGCTGATGGACTGCTATGGTCTACGACAGCTGTGTTGTTGTGGGTAATCCCATGATTTTAGAATACGGTCAGCTATAGAAAGTCATCAAATAAAAAGCACTCGTTTTAAATTACTATTATAAAAACTTATTTCGTATATAATGTCATTACATTATATTGTAGTCGGATCATGTGCCCTAAAATTCATCATTTGAGTTTGTACATCTCTTAAACTGTAAATTTCATCCGTGGTAGATTTATGTCTTCTTCTTCTTCTTTGGGTTTTTTTGGCGGTTGGCAAACATCAAAATGGTGCATTTCCGCCACCTCCTGGTAAGGAGTGTGGACCAGAATATCTAAACTTACTTGAATTAAAAAAAAAAAAAATCAGATTCTTTCTATCAACTGTGTTTGTTTGAGATACTGCAATAACATGTTGTTGCACTTACTCTCTGACTCATTTTGCAGAATGTCTATTATATCAAAACGCACATTTTCTCTCCTGAGACCACTAATTAACTGCCTTCTTTCTGTTTCAAATTTCTGACAATGAATAATAACATGTTCTACTGTTTCCTGTTGTTCACAGTTGTCACACCTACCACTTTCATGCTTTGCCATTTTGAATAATGTATTATTTAACCCACAATGTCCAAATCTTAATCTCGATATAATCGTTTCACTTTTTCTATTCAAACTAGTCCTTCTCATTTTTCCAACTTTTCTTTGTATTCTATAGAACCACCTCCCAGTTTTTTCTTGCTCCCACTGTTTTTGCCATCTTTCTTTCATTCTCATTTTCACCATACCCTTCACCTCCATCCCGCTGTAACCCACTGCCATGTCAACTTGACTGTTGTTTGTAGCTTTCTTTGCCTCCCTGTCTACCTGTTCATTTCCTTTAATTCCTATATGTGCAGGTATCCATAAAAACACAACTGTAATTCCCATCATGTGAATCCTGTATAATGTTTGTTTAATTTCTGTTAAAATATCTGGTCGACTGTCTGAATGATTGTGTGGTAGACTGATAAGGGATGAACTGGAATCTGAGCAAATGACTGATCTTAAATGGTCTTGTTTCTTCTATCCACTGTGTTGCTAGTAAAATTGCTACCATTTCCCCTCTGTAAACTGATAAACCCTCACCGATTCTCTTCCCCACTTTGATCTGAAACTCTGGTACTGTAAATGCAACTCCTACTTTATTAACTGTATTCTTTGATGCATCTGTGTAAATTTTTACATAGCTGTGATATCCGTTTATGTATTCCTGTACATTATATGGGTTGAGTTGAAATGTTCTGTCCTTGTTTTTCTTTTCTAACAGTGTGAGATCAACTTTTGCTTCAGGTAGTATCCAGGGCTGTATCATGGGTAATGGTACTGTTGGAGTGATGTTCAACTGATCTATTTTAAGTTCTGCAGCTTTCTGCTCTATTGTCCACCCAAAACTTTTTGTTTCCTTTTTCTCCTTTTCCCAACATGGTTTTAAAATGTTCAGTGTTGGATGATCCAGATTATGTCCTTTTAATTTACTCCAATATGTGACTTCTGTGTCCTTCTCATTTCTAAGGGCATTTCTCCCATCTCTACTTGTAAAGCTGCTGTTGGAGTTGTTTTTATTGCACCTGTGCATAATCGTAATGCCTGATGTTGGATTTTATCCAGTTTCTTTAGATTGCTGTTTGCTAATGATCCATAGACAACACATCCATAATCAAACACTGATCTTATCAATCCAGTGTATAATGCTTTCATAGCTGTTCGATCTGCTCCCCAATCACTCCCAACTAAACACCTCATAACATTTAAATTTTTTTTTTTACATTTATCAACAATTTTTTGAATATGTGCTGCCCACGTTAGTCTTTCATCGAACCATATTCCTAAATACTTGAAACTCTTCACTCTCTCTAATTCATTATTATATAATTTAACTTTCTTCTCACTTCCTATTCTTCTCTTCATGAAAAACATTGTCTTGGTCTTGTCAACTGAGAATCTGAATCCCCATTTATAGGACCAATCCTCGACTTTTTTCATTGCTTCTTGCATTTTCTTTACGATAAAATCTATGTTTCTCCCCCTCACCCAAATTGCCCCATCATCTGCAAAAAGCGAACGTCCTACTCCATTTTCGATCTCATCAAACACATCATTGATCATAATGGAAAATAACAAAGGGCTTATTATGCTTCCTTGAGGAGTCCCATTCTCAATCTCATATTTCCTTGAATGTTTGTTTCCTATCCTTACCTGTAATGTTCTTTCCGATAAAAAATTCTTAATCCATCTATATATCCTACCTTTTATTCCAAATTTACATAATTTTATCAACAATCCCTCTCTCCATATCATATCATATGCCTTCTCAATATCAAAGAAGACAGCTAATACACTTTCCTTGTTTACTTGAGCCTTTCTTACATCATGTTCCAAACATAATGCTGGGTCCATGGTATTACAACCTTTTCTAAAACCACTCTGTTACTTATAAATTCATTCTTTTCCATATAATACGTTAGCCTATCATTTATCATTTTCTCCATTATTTTACAGATGTTAGATGTTAATGCAATGGGTCGATAATTCCCTGGTTGTGTCCGGTCTTTTCCTGGTTTAGGAACAGGGACTATCACTGCCTCCTTCCAGCTTCTTGGCAACTTTCCTTCCTCCCACACTTTATTAAACAGCTCAATTAAAACATCTTTAAATGTTTCACTTAGCTGGTTTATCATAGTATAACACAATTGATCTTTACCTGGTGCTGACATGTTTGTTTTCTTTAATACTCTGTTTAATTCTGTCCTTGTAAAAGGTTGATTTAATAAATCGTCACTTTCATCATCCTGTTGTAGTATCTCTTCATTTTCGGCTACTGTTTTTTCCCTTCCTCTTTTCCCTTCTTCACACACAT
The DNA here is from genome assembly GCA_036419115.1 of Scarus forsteni. Taxonomy (NCBI): domain Eukaryota; kingdom Metazoa; phylum Chordata; class Actinopteri; order Labriformes; family Labridae; genus Scarus; species Scarus forsteni. The sequence goes on from JAZDUH010000359.1 coordinate 35,391,972, forward strand.
TATCGGAGCTGTGTACTGTAACAAAAGTTTTTGCCAGCATTTCTGCTTTCTCTTGCTCTCTTATTGCAGTCTGTTCGCCATCATTCAGAACTGGATACCCATACTCACACTTAACCCCATTCATTCTTTTAATCATTCTCCACACTTTATCAATTCCTGTCTCTCTCCCAACTGAGTTACAAAAACTTCTCCAATATTCCCTTTTTGCAGTCTTAATAGTTCGCTTTACATTTGCTTGCAGCCTTTTATAAGTAATCAGATTTTGAAAACTGTGATCTCTTTTTAACATCTTAAATGCCTTATTTCGGGCTTTAATTTTTTCAATTCCTTGATCACTAAGACATCTAAATTTCACCCAGTCAGCAGTATCAAATGCCCATTTCTTTAAAGCACTAAAATCACCCTTTTCCACTCTTACTCCCACTTCAGTAACAATAGGATAATGGTCACTTCCAATAGTGGTTTCTTTAATTAGATGCCATGTACATAGTCCAGCAAGTGAATCTGAAACTATGGTAAGGTTTATTGCTGACTCTGTCCCATTTCTTACATTTATTCTGGTACCACTACCATCATTCAAGCACACCATATTCTTACTTTCAATCATTTCCTCAATCACTAATCCATTTTCATTATTACAATGACCCCATAATGAGCTATGTGCATTAAAATCTCCACACAATATCACACTTTCTCCCAAGTGGATTGCAATTTCATCCATTAGCTGTGATGTTAGCCTATTACATGGATTGTAAAAGTTAATAATTTTTATCTTTCCTTTGTTTGTCCATATTTCTACTGTTATGAATTCTAACCCTGACTCATTTTCCAAGACTGTATATTGAATTCCTTGCTTTACAAATATCGCAACTCCTCCCCCACTGCCCTCCTTCCTATCTCTGCGAGTACTATTATAACCATGAATAACAAAATCTAATGTAGGTCTAAGCCAAGTTTCCTGAATACATATTACATCTGGTTTATGTTTCTGACTTGTGATGAAACCTTTCAGTTCTTGACCATTTGCTAATAGACTTCGTGCATTCCACTGCCATATAATCAGGTTGTCCTACCTCCTGACCCTCCCTGTCTTCCATCCCCTTCTAGTTTCCTGTTGGCCTGCTCCCAAGACACATCATTGACACCCAAATATTTCTCAGCTGCTCTCACAATTATCTTTATTTTTACTGTCTTTTGTTTAACCTGGTCTGCACAATTGATCACATAAGCTATAAACAAAACCAATTTATCCATCAGTCCTGCAATAACTTCCCCTGTCTGATCTGTCTGTGTTGTTGTCAACTTGTCTCCTGTTTTTCTCTGCCTCTTTGGCCTTGCACCCTTCTCACTGCCTCTGCATAGCTGAGGTTGTTCACTGCTTTAACATGTTCAACCTCCACAGCTGTCTTCCTTACCTCACATCCACCAAACGTCACCCTGTGCTGTCCTCCACAATTACAACACTTGAGCTGTTCTCTCTCTTCGCACTTCTCATATCTGTGATCTCCACCCATGGATGTATTATAAGAACTGGATAGCGTGGCTCCGCCTTCCGCCATGTAACAGATTTGAAGCCAAAATATCCCTCGTCTGGGCGCCGCCATTGTGCAACCAGTAGAGAATTTGGGCCATAATCCGGACGCAGCTGTCATAAACAGTCGCAACACTCCCCAGCATACGCCGTACACAATCATTGTGAAGCTGCCGTAAACCGAGGTCATTTTTAAACTCTAATAACTAATAAAAAAGAAACTTTTCAGAAAAAAGAGGACTTGGAAAACACGCAGCCCAATAATACTTTCATATCACCACAGCATACAGATGGGAGAAATATTTCTACGAGGTGTATTAATTTTTTGAAGTTTCACTACGGCCCGTCCAGATGAATGGGGGAGACGGATTTTTGACCTATACTGCAGCCAGTCACCAGGGGGAGCAGTTTTCGTGGAGGCTTCAATTTTAGCCTAGCATCATGGCGTCCATGTTTTTTACAGTCTATGGCTGTGTCCGAAATGGCATACTAACGTACTACATACTACAAACCCATTGTGTATATACTGTATACTACATATTATAAGTATGATTAACATGCCAACTGTTCACACAGTAGTATACTACTAAGTTTCCCATGATGCATTTCAAACCTCTGACGAAAAAAATCAGAAGCACACCAGGCTATCAAATATCTCTGTTGATTCGACACATTTGAAAGTTCAGAGAGCATTTTAGGTGAGAAAGTCACCACGTAGAATACCTAAATGTGGTCATTTGAGCCATAAAACGCACGGATACAAATTTCATTTCAACATTTCGGACATTCCGCTATGCCGCTATTATGCTATCGACGAAACTTCCGGTCAGCTCCAAAACAAAAGCCCATTTACAAAAGCGTTAAAGAACTAAAAGGAGATAATAAAAGACGCATTTATTTTGAAAATGGGAAGTTTGCTAGTGACCGATTTTTAGCTGAATGCCGGTCGGTCGTGTATGGCGCAATGCATTATGGGGCTCGCAATGCATTATGGGGCGGTTGAGTGTGAGTAGTATGCCCACCTCGCATACTTAACATTTTTTCCAATATAGTATACATCCGGGTATTTCTCGCACACTCAATCTTTTCATACTATCCAGTGTGAACACACTACATACTCATTTTGACGTCACACTTAGTATGAGTAGTACGTTAGTATGCCATTTAGGACACAGCCGATGTCTCCACCACAGTTAGGACATCTCTGCTTCCCTTTACAACCTGCAGCAATATGGCCATATCTCTGACATTTATAACAGTGAAGTGGGGGAGGTACGTAAGCTCTAACAGGAAAGCTCATGCACCCGTTCCGGTAGAGCATTCCCCTGCACTTCCAAAAGCACTGACAGACTATCAAGCCGTTCACCATTTACTGTTCTCTGTAGTGTCTTGACTCTACTTACCTCCGCTCCACTAATACTCCTCCTGAGTCTCTCCAAATCCTCATCCACTCCCCTCACCACTCTTCTCTCACCCAACACTCTCCTTTCACTCACCATTTTCTTACAAATACTTTCAACATGTAAAGCTTTTTCCTTCTGTTCATCCGTTTTACATATCACCAACAAATTTCCATCCCTCAGGACTTTGGCCATTTCCACCTCTCCTATCTTTTTCTTTTACTCCCTCGACAGAGCTAAAGGACCCACCTGCAAGTGTTCATCCTCCCTTCTGAATGTTAGTATTATTTTAGATTCCTCCCTCACTATCTTTTTACGAACGGTGCTTCCTCCCTCATCCGAACTGTTTTCTTCAAGACTTCTTTTAGTTGTCTTGTTCCTGTTCAAACCCTCATCTCTCCTGTTTACCCCTGACCCCCTTCCTCTCTGACTATCTACTACACTCCAGCTCCTCAACTCCATGTCGTCCTCCTCCTCATCTCCCTGTGTTGCCATTCTGATCCAGTCACAGAGTGCTTCCCAGTGTGCTTCCTCTCTCCTCTCTCCACACTTTGTGAGCAGCCATGACGTCTCTAAATGCGCTTTGTTCTCAAATTTTTTTACTGCAACATAATTGATCATTAAAAGAATTTTGTCAGCTTATGTTGGATATCTTTGAAAACACACTCTTGAAGCACCCAGAGCCTGGCAAAATGAACCTCCTCGCCTCCTCTCTTTCGCTTCCTCGCCTCTGGGTGCTTCCCCAAAGCTCCCCAAGTTGTATCTCGCCTCCCTCCACTCACTTTCTCCACTTCATGCCTTAGTCCCGCCTACTGGTAGATGCATGCCAGAGACGCGAGGAAACTAACAGAGGAGAGAGGAGACGAGGAGGTTCATTTTATGAGCATTGAGATGTCCTTTCCTCCGAGCGCCACATGAAGCGACGCTTTTAGTGATGACGCTGCCACAGCTTGAATATGCCGGTCTGAGCGCACGGGAGAAATTGAATAAAGGAAAATTATGTAAACTCCAGGGCGCTCGACCGTGGTAAATTCATATTAACTTTACATCAATTTAACATGAATATGTACATGAATGAAAAAGAAAAATGTCAAGTTTTCCCAGGCCCAGAATGATAGGAGTTTTTAATTGTTATATTGCGGCCACTTTGTGTTCATAAATAATGTTTTTATTCTGCACTAAGCACTTAAACCCTCCGCGCATTTATATAGAAAAAATGTAAAGGCCTGAGATAACAGTGTACAATTCACTCTCCTTATTTATGCTTGGTTATATCAGGAACTACATAAAACATGCTTTTCGTTATTGTGCATTATAATCTGCCTGACCATGGGGTCTATTGGGTGCTGATATTTGTCAATAAGCATCTTTTTTTTATTATCTAATATTGTCCATGTTTGCTGTTTGTAAATGTTTGTATGGTCTGGGTAGACTGCAAAAACTGAATGGGCCTTTAGGATAAATAAAGTTGTCTAATCTAATCTAAAATGTGTTTTCCTGAACAGACATGTCTACTGTAGCAGCCTCACAGTTACAGACATAAACAAAACAACACAGATAAATCAGGACAGACAACAGGTGGAAAACCTGAAAGAACTGCCCCATGATAGTGTTCAATATTTTCTGTGATATCAACATGTTCATCTTAAAATACTTTTAAATGATTAGTCAAATATTTCTTTGCACAGTGAAGAAAAATAAAAAAGAGATAAAAGAGACACTGAAATTTAGTAAATGCTCACATTTTGAGGGAACATCAGGCCTACACATCGGCTGCTTTGTGTGAAATGTGGATACACTCATCACAATGACTCCCAAAAAGTTGCTAATTACACTTTAACACTTTCTTTTGCGCCGTGATGTTTATATTTCACTCATGTGGGCAGCTGACGCTTTACAGCTGGCTGCTGATATGTCACAAGGGGGCGTGTCTGTCAGTGAAAAGACTTCCGCGTAGCCTGCACTTGTGTTTCCTCGATTATACCTCCTCCAGATCAGTCTCCTCTCTCCACCGAGCGCATTTGGCGCTTTGGAACGTCCTTCAATATGGCTGCTCACAAAGTACTTCCGGTGTCGCGGAGGAGAGAGGAGAGAGGAGACTGCATTTTGGCACATTGGGAAGCACCCTTGGAGCTTTGAGAAGCACCCATTGTCGTGAAGCATTACGGGAGATGACACTACTGCGCATGCTCTATGGGCCCAATAACAAGGCAGTAACCCGGAAGCCAGAAACTTTATCGGCGTATGCGCTGGGTGAGCAACTCCAATAGAAATAAGTGGGCGCCATTTTTGGTCTGGTATCCAATTCTTATAATACATCCATGGGCGAAGTCTGCTCAAGGGTGTGTGGAAGTCAGTGGAGCTCGGTGGGCTGTCTCGCCGTGCTGCCACGAGTGTCTCCTGGCCAGAAGTCATGGTTCAGACGTGCTCAGCGTACGGATGCAAGAACCGCTACAACAAAGACAAAGACATTTCCTTCCACAAGTAGGTCCATTTAACTGTAAAAATAAGATAGTTGTGATTTCTTGGCCGAATCGCACTGGATACGAGCCGAAATGTACTTGGTGTATTTAACGACGACACATCCCACCAGTGCCC
>JAZDUH010000359.1:35405000-35587500 GCA_036419115.1 Scarus forsteni
CCAGTCAGCAATCTTGAAGTATAACCCTCCACCGAAGCATCTTCTAAGTTTTACATTCAGTTCAGAGCGTTCAAAAGAGAGAATGGTGTCATTGAGGGTTCAGAACGCGAGAGGGTCACGTAACCACGTGCATGTAGCAGCCGAATAGTTCCAAACTAGGCTTGGCGGGCCATTTAAATGAACTGCAAAGCCGCTGTTTCTGGAAATTACTTGCCAATACTTTCAGCTTTTTACATTTTTTTACATTCATATGTAAATATAAGTATATTTGAATGTGGTACATATTCTATACCTACGTGTAGGAACATTATTATTGCAACAGTACTTTAAAATAGCCAATAATCCCTCTTAAAAGAGTAGTTTAAATCTTAAAGAAAATGATTTCTTAAAATTGCCAGTATGTACAAACTGAGAGTATGAGTCTTCAGTAATGATAAAAAAAGTCATTTGATACCAGTAGATTCTGGAAGAATAGGGTCTCGCTGATATGCCCTTGAGAGTTATTGATCCTCAGCTGACGTAATAGACCTAATGTCTGATAACACTCAGAAGAAATTGCTGAAGAGGTTGAAAGCTGCTGAAGGTTTAGCATGGTCACCTCATAGTTCACTATATGGTTATTTATAATATGTATTCCAGGGAAGCGTGTGATGAAAGTCAGGAAAATAAAAAAAATATGTGCATGATGTCTGAGCTGATAAGTTGTTTTGGTGAGGATCAGGAAGCAAAGAGAGATCTCAAGTTCAGCAATACAAGCCGTCTAATCCTGAAGCCATAATGTAGTGAGAGAGTTAAAATAATAACCATTGGTAATAGGAATATAAAAATGATAAAAACCACTATACCACTTGGGGGATCTGTCTAAATCATTCTTTCTTTCCTGGATGCTGTTTTTCAGCAGGTGATGTTAGGTAGGCCATAGGAAGGCCTGGGCCTCTGGGTTGAAAATGGTCCAGCAATCCAACAGCATCTAAGGCTACGTTCACACTGCAACCCTCATAATACAAACGTATGATTCATTAACATTTATTGTTTAATGTGCATGTAATTAAGACAGCAGTTGATCGTCCCAGTGCTCTCTCATTTCTCTCTTCACTCCTCCCTTTATGCGTTGTTTAATCATGCTTGTAGATGGAAAAATCAACTAAACTCTTTTTTTAAGAAAAACTGCATAAGCTTCTTAATAATCAGCCAAACAAAAAACTGGATATGAGCAATTAATTGGAATTGAGCATTAAGGGCTGCAGTATGAACGTACTGCAGTCAAAAGTGACCTGAATCCAATTTTTTGGCCCAAATGTGACCTGAATCTGATTTGTTTTTGACAGTGTGAACAGCACAAGTCGCATTGAATCTGACCTTTTCAAATCAGATTCAGGCCACTTTCAAATGTGGTACTAAATCGGATACATATCCGATTTTCTTGAATGCGACCTCAGTCTGAACAGCCAGGTCGCATTCAATGCAACTCTGACATCATACCAGACCAACAGTTCACCTCAGGACAAATGTTTTCAAAGTCACTTCATCGACAGAACATAATCAGAGGTTAATAGAGACATGATTATTAAAACGTTTATGCATTTTTCCTTAAAATAAAGAGTTTTAGTCTTTTTTCCAGCTACAAGCTTCATTAAATAATGCATTAAGGGGGAAGTGAGAGAAAGTGAGAGCGCGCTGGGGCGGTCGACTCGACTGGCGTCTCCACACATGCACAGCAGACGATTCAGACATTTGTCTTATGATATCTGAGAAACTTAGGTTATTAACACTGCGCCGACTTTTTGAATGGATTCATCAGGCCAAAATTGCAGTTTACAGGACGCGGAGACACCGATGATCTAATCCATCTCATCCGTGCGCATTTGCGCGCTGCCATATGTTTCTACGAGACAGCGTCAGTCACAAAACAGTCTGATCCTGTCTGATCTGCTCTCAGTCAAACTACGAAACATCAGAACAGATGACAAAACTAAGTTTTGCCTCTTTGTTCACCTGTTCAGTGCGCTATGGCTCTGAGATGTTTATCTCTCCAGCAGCGATCTGTCATCGGCAGGGTCGGCAGGAGAGAGCGTCCTCCTTAAGGTTTAAAAGAAATAAAATATAGCCATAATTACTTTAATGAGAGCTCACTCATGGTGAGCTGTTGTAACATCAGGTTCTGTGTTATGGAAACAAACTTTTCCGGCATTGTGAAGCACAGTTTTGCTCCGTGTTTGTTGCCCCTCATCACACTGTGCTGTGCATAATGCCATTAATGTCAAACTGAGCATGCGCGTCACTTCTGAAGCCTGAGCTGTTCACATCACAGTCTGCAGTCAGGCCACATTAGAGGTGTAATCTGAACAGCCAAACAAAAAAATCGGATTTGAGCAATAAATCGGAATTGAGCATTAAGGGCTGCAGTGGGAACGTAGCCATAGTGGCCTGAATCTGATTCAAAAGTGTCAGATTCAATGCGACTTGTGCTGTTCACACTGTCAGAAACAAAGCAGATACAGGTCACATTTGAGCCAAAAAATCAGATTCAGGTCACTTTTGACTGCAGTGTGAACATAGCCTAATTGTCATATACCATCCAGCTGTCCAGGGCTTAAAGAACGGGAATTTCTTTTAAAATTTCTGCTCCACCAGGGTAAAAAATCATGCCATGCCCCTGTCAGGTTGTGTTTGGCAGCAGGTGAAAATTCAGGTAGGCCTCGGTCTCAGACATCCCATATTCAACAATTGAATGGTAATCCAACTGCATCCCAGAGATATATATATAATCCAGTGGTCCCAGATTGGTGGGAAGAGTTTTTCTTGAAAGCACCACACATTCAAGCCAGAAATGAGGTGAAGTTTCATGCAAACAGCTTAAGGAACACCAACCTCAGGCACAGACACACAGACAATGGACTGCCTTGGCTGCCATCTTGGATGCATATAACTTCATGATAATATATTATAATAATAAATAATGCACTCAATTGGGTTTGTAACACTTACTAAAAAATATAGGATACATATTATATATTAAATGGATCAAATTGTATCAATAAAAATATTTAAATATAGCCGCAAGTGGCAATTGGCGGGCTCAAACCTCTTCAGGCTCTTTTCAACGGCCCAAAACCTCAAACTCGCTCACTTGCACTGTCTCAGGCTATTTCCTCTAATGCTTAGTGCAACCACAGCCTCTCTCTAGGACATTCAAGCTCATCGCTATTGAAGAATTGGCACTTAATGATGAATAGGCCATGCCCCCTTTAACCAAATGACATGATACTGCAACTTTAAGTTAATATTGGCCCCTAGAATATGCCCACCGAATTTGGTAAAATTCTGACCAATCGTATTTGAGATATCAACATGTGGTGTTTATAGCGCTACCTATGGGTGTAGCTTGAATTGCTTTTGCAGGCAGCTTCCCAGTCTCATTGTGAACTTACCCAGCAAATTTTGTGAGGAGTGGGTACAAGGTGTTGGAGTTATCACCAATCAATATTATGCTCCGCCCACCACCAAAGTTATTTTGGCTGCTGTCGGCCATGATTTTCGTTTAATCAAGCTCATCTCTAGGAGGCTTTATAATGGTTGTCCCCCAAGACCATTGCCTAAAGTTGGTGCTGATTAAGTCAATTTTTGAGAGGTCCTGTTCATGTAATTGCTTTTACTTTTATGCAATTTAGCAAAAGTCCATAATAGCAGTGTTCATGGTTGCAAAGGTTTTTTGTAGAGGAGTATCAGACTAAACTGTCAATGCAACTGCAAGTCATTAGGCTTTGTGGTATGGAAGTAATACCCTTTAAATTTTGCAGATTTCGCTCTAAGCTATAGTGCCCCATCATGCCCGATTCATGTCAGAATTTTTTTGCCGCACTTCAGTGACATTTATAGTTGACCTGCCAAGGTTACTCTGGCACATTTCTAGGATGAGGGAGTTTACCAGTTGCAAAAGATAAGTTAAATAGATCAGCCAGGGAAAATGATAGGACAAGTTTAAAGAACTTAATCTCCAGACCATCTGGATCCAGGGCTTAGGCCATCAATGACCTGTTGAACATCAGTCGGTGTGATATTTCTGAAGGAAAAGGAACTGCCACATCTGCTCTGACTCAGGTTACAGTCAGAGAAGGAGTAATATGGCAGGGGGAAGCTGATTGCGGAGAAGTGTTAACTAAAAGCCTCTGCAATGGATGATGGTTCACTGACAGTTTTGTTGTTTAATTTAATATGAGTGTTTTGGTTTTGTGGGGGTTAATTGGTTAAACAGTCGATTCTCAGGTAATAACCCAGATTGTATGGTTCTGTCAGGATGGGAGACAAGGATCCAGTCAAGAAGAGAAGCCAACTCTTGTGGGTTCCTTTATAAGTTGGGTTAAATTAATGCTGTCGAAAAGATTACGATCATTACGAGATGAGTGATCTGCCCAGTTGGAATTGAAATCACCTTGAATGTTTTTTTCATTGGTGCGGTCTAAAGAGTTGATAGTGGATAGGATACATTCAGTTGTTTCCGCTGGAGCATTGGGAGGTTTTTTGAGGACTCACAGTTGGCAAAATGGGTTCTGCAGTCAAATTTGAGGATAAATATGTCAAAAGACCCTCTCCTCTTAAGCCCCTGTCTTTTCTATATAAGGTATAGTTATCAATAGCGACTTTATCATCAGAGATATTGCTGTTTAACCAGGTTTCAGAAAGAGTTATTACATGAGGTTCATTATAGGCTCAATAAGTCTGATTCTTGATGTGCCCTGGACTAAGACTGAATTTGGTAAAGCTGCTTTTAGTTCCTCTGCAGCATCCTCTTGGAACATATTGCAATGTACACTGAAACTCAACAAAATGGTTTCTATTGGTCAGTTTAAAACAATGATTATCAACTACTGTACCTTTGAATGTAACTGATTTTAATGGTGTTCTATTAATTGTTTATTTGCTGTTTTCCTTGTGATTTTTTTATTGTTGTTGTGCTCTTGACATCTTTGTAAATGTGGGCTCTCCCTCAATGATACCTCGAGATTCAAATGAAAAAAAAGAAAACGGAAAAAGGAAAATGGACCTTACTACAGCGCTCTGCATCGAGCCACTTCTCGATATGTTGCAATAATCATGAAGCAATAGAAAGTTAACACATGTAATTTTACAGATCTAAATTTTATTCTTTGACAGACATTTAACATGTTATTGGAGTTCCATGTCTTTTAAAGATGCTAGTCATTTTCAACATTGGTATTGTTCACCCACTGTCGCTACATTTATTAAATCAATTATATTTTTACAGAGCTTAAAGTTGAAAGTGAATGGATTAAAAATATATATTTATGTATTTAAAGAGACTGTGAGGAGTTTTTGAGTAATTACAAAAAAGTCTCACTTTTAGACGTATGCCTGATCAAAATACACACTTTAAGATGAGTATCGATGAGTTTTATAACATCTAAATAGGTTATCTATAAATGCTATTCTTTAGCCTTCTGTTCGGGTCGGACAGGGCTGGACTGGCCTGGATACTCAACTTCGGGGAACCAGACAATTAAAACTAGAGCAAATTTATATTATTTTATTATTCATATTACACGTCTGAGAGCGGCAGGCTGTAAGTAGCGATATATAGCCGCCTACAACTACGACAATAACTTTTCCCCGCATTGCTTGTCGTCACACATCAAAAACTACCGCTACGTAACTAGAAAGAGATACATTACCTCGTGGCTTTGCATCCTGTAAGTTGTTGAAAAAGAACTTGTATAGCAATGCAGAGTTCCGACAAAGATCCATGCTGCATTTACCACAACAAACAAACACACTTTGGCTTCACGTCTCCGGTGCGTTCAAGTTGTAGTCAGAAGTAGGACTTTTGAGCTCCGAGTAGGAAACTACGTCCCCAGAGGTCTGAATTTCCTACTGGGAACTCGGTGAAACCTCGCCACCCCGAGGTGTCAAAGATGGATGCCCCCAGTGTGAACAGTTATTTAGCTCCTGTAATAATCAATTTATTTGCACTTCTGACTGGGGCGTGTCGCTCTAGATCAGCTGTATACATAGTATTGTTAGATTTATATTTACAAAAATGCTGCCATAGTGATAATCACATTCTTCATACAACAACGCAGGGCGTGCTAACAACAGCTAACAATAGCCTCGTAGATCGGCACATTTTTTTCTGACTTTAACTGGAACGCCGATAAGCGGGAGATGATATCACTCCCATTTCCGAGGTTACAGGAACGCAGCATTACGCCGGCGATAAATTCTCCTCATAGCACCTTTAATATGTTTAAATAGTTTCACATAGTAAGTTAGGTCCAATTACATCTTTTATTGGCATCAAAATCTTGATATTTGCAAGCATCAAAGGTAAAACTAGTTATGCCATTTGACATTTCAATTAAAATTGAAATTCAGCAGGCATTATGATGGACACCTGTGTAAGCACGAAGCCCTGATTGTGAAGATTTAAAAAAAATAAAAATTACTTATTTTTACAGTTATTATGAGTTATAAGTGGTTTTATAAGGTCATACCATTTGACATGTAACCCTAAGCACACCAGACCATAACTGAAAAAGGTCAAATTATCAAGATTTCAAAGAGAGCTAACCTTGGCAAGCAGCAGTTCAGTTAATCAGGGGTCCTTCTTTTGTGATATAATTTCCTGAATGTTGAATGTTGGTCGCACTGCGAAAGTTGACTTGAAAGACACAGTTATGATATTCAGAACAATGGTATTTGTTTTTTCATTGTTAAACAAGACAAATATAGGATTATGCCAAACTAGTTGGTAATGTGTTTGAGAATTTCACTCGATACCCACTAGAATAAACCAGACTACACAACAGTAAGAGAGCACATTTCATAAATCTGCTAAAAAGGGACAAGATACAATACCAGCTTTCCCTCATTTCCCTGTCTCACCGCTGTGAGCATCTTCACAGGCTGCAGAACCCAAACATGTTGTGGTATACACTGTGTATGATGCCCCCTTCACATTTGTGTCTGCCCCCTCACACATGCCTGCCTTGAACTGTCACTAGTCAGTTGTGATGTCACTGGAAGAGTGATGCCCAAACAGTATCATTGGTAGCCAGCAACAGAGCTCGAAAGTTTGGAAGTTTGCAAAAGAAGAATGTGCAATGCAAAGTTTGCAAGGCAGAACTTGCCTTCCATGGCAGTGCAACAGCGATGCTTAAGTACCTAAAAATGAAGCACAAAGGGACAGTTGTCTCTGTGAGCTAATTGGCTAGTTATCTGCTTGATAAGGGTCAACAGTGAGCTTCTTATAGCTGTATAGGTTAACAATAACTATGACAATTTCATTAGCCTTTGCACTCATACTATGAGTTTGCTGTAACATAACAGCTGCAAAGTCAATTTAAAGTGGAATGAACTCCCATCTTAATTGTCTTTATTTTTAGTTGGCACATACCTTAAACCCTTCAAGCTGGAAGCTAATCAAGGTTATAAAAGAGCAGCTCCATGCTGGTGCAGTAAGCTGCAATTCATGCATGAGCCGATTAGTCGACGAGTCACAACAATAATCAGTGATAGGGATGTAACGAAATGGTCAACTCACGAAACGATACGAAATACGAAACAGGGCCCACGATACGAAATACTCACGATACGAAATAAAGATGAAGGAAAATGCCCAACAGTAGGAAGTTGTGAAAAAATCTCATTTTCTTTATTTTCTTCCTAATGCAGACATACAAAAAATATTGCTGCATCAGTACAAAATAAATGCTCTTGGAAAAAAAAAAACTAAATTGTAGTTTTTTTTCCCTTGTTTAGACTACAGTGCAAATACAAACATAAAATCTCAGTAAAAAGTGCTTTGTTGTTGTAACAATCAGGATAAGTACATTCTTGAATGAAAAGGAAAACAAATAGCAGTCCTCAGAGCTGCAGTTTAGACCTATAAATGTCTGAACTGGGAACTATAATATTTAGCCTATAACAGTGCATATACTTCTGATCTTCAAGTATGATCAAATTCTGTCAACTCAACAGTAGATGCAAGAATCAAATATTGTTTATGCAGACTTACACAAACAAAGTGGAGCAGTTCTACTGTTTGTTATGTGTTCAATGTGGATTTTAAAGTGATATTCCGGGATGAAACAACTTGGGTCCTATCACAAGGTTTAGGTCAGAAATTACCCCTACAGCAGTGTTTCTGTGTCACAGAAACCCAGGGCGCTAGGACCAAGAGTGCCGTTTCTCATCCAGCCCTACTCGACTGCTGATTTGGCTGGACTCACACGGGGCCATATTTTACTTGACCAAAAACACAAATAAACGGACTCCCACCGAAAAAATCTGATATCGGTCTGCATTCACGCTTTATTTAGAGAATTTTCAGTGCGTTACTTTCACACAAAAACACCGCTAAATAAGGGTCTATTTCTCATAGCGTCGTAAAACGGCCTCCGCGGAAGAGCCGGAGGCTCCGCTGCACAGCCAGAGCTGTGGCTGCAGAGCCTCCGCTGTCAGCGGAATGAGCAGACGAGCAGATCCGAAGCATGAAGAGGGAGTTAGGTCCAAGCGCCCTGGGTTTCTTCTCCACAGAAACACTGCTGTAGAGGTAATTTCTGCCCTAACCCTTGTGATAGGACCCAACTTGTTCAATCCCGGAATATCACTTTAATGTTTCCTATGAATTGACGGTCAGTGAATGGAGCAGGAGGGCGGGGCGAGCGGGTCACAGTTCAGAAGGGGAGAGTTTTGCGTGTGTTTGAGCGAGGAGGGAGAGAGCCTTGCAGGAGGTGTAGAGATACTACTCACTGTTTTGTTCCTGAATTAAAATTGAAGTTGGCGTTGTCACAGCCCACAGTGACTGTTAAATAAAAGCAGGTATTCGCAAGCTGCAGGTGGTTGTTCTCCCCGCAGTATACGGCAAACTGTAGCGGCATATTTTGCACACGGTTGTTGTTTTGTCTGCAGTCTTCTCACCGTTCTCTCGTCTTTTACATGGGAAGCCAAAATAGGTCCACACAACCGATTTATTTGACGAAGGAGCGTCAGCTAATTCCTCCGCTTCGTCCTCCTCCTTATTGCAGCTGGTGTTTTGCTACGGGAGGCGAGGAGGGTTTATTTCGTCCTTTTATTTCGAGCGTCTTTGATTTTTATTTCATCATTTTTTATTCCGCGAAATTTCATGGCACGAAATTTCGTTTCACCCCTAATCAGTGATTAGTCGATTATCAAAATAATTGTTTGTGGCAGTCCTAGTAATGTCATTGACCCAAAAACAAAATAATTAGTTAACATTGTACCTATTTTACTGATTTTTAGTATGATCAACTTGATCAGAGACTTGACAGGCTTCCTCCTGCCCCATGGAGCCTTAAGATTTGACTTGTACTTGCCTCCAGATACTTGAGACTTGACTTGGTCTTGCACTAAGTGATTTGTGCCCCAAAAAGAAATAATTATGCAAGTTCAAAATGTTCCTCTCTTCTTGCTTTTCTATTGATCATTGATTGGTTGATGCACCAGGTTTCCTCTGGCCCGTCCCAATATTTGTGTCAAATGGGTTGCCGCGATGAGGAGGAACAACTTCAAACCAACAAAGTACAGCAACATCTGCTCTCAGCACTTCACCAAAGACTGCTTCAAGATGGAGTGTAACAACCGTGTGCTGAAGGACAATGCTGTGCCGTCGCTCTTCACCTTTAACCTTAACATGAAGGTAATTTCTTATATGATCAGGCTAACAATTGAAGAAGATTATTAAAACATATCTAAAGGTCTTGTGTAGTCATTATTTCAAAGTCTCAATGCATTAAATCTAAACATATTGGCTCTAATTTCATAGACCAAGTGCAGGTGCAGCACACCTGCCCTGTGCCATGCCTGCGCTGCACCAACAGGGTGAGTCCAGGGCGGTTTGCAATTTTAGTGGAGGGCACAGTGTGTTACAGCCAGGCGCACCAAAGTCTCTGTCTCTCCCACTGCTGCAGGGGAGGAGAGAAGGTGAGAGTGGGTTTAACACAGCCAAGTGTCATCTTTATCAATCAAATGAATGCATCTCCTTGCATCAGCCAGCCTCGGTAGGCTGGCTGATGCAGCTGTCCTCCCCTGGTCTGAATTCCTGGACCAGGGGAGGATGGCTCTCCTCAGACTCCTTCCTTCCTTCTCCAACCAGTAGTCCAAAGCACGCAAGGAGGAAGAGGAAGGAGACTCGTTGAAATACAATTTATTTTTCTCATGAATAATTTTGTCTATTTTTAATGTGACTGAGTTAACTGTGGCCAAAAAATGTATAAACATAAGCACATTAAGGACTGAGCTGTGCAGCCAGGTGGTCTCTCCTCCCTGTGCGCTCTGCTGCTCTCCGTGCTGATACAGCACGTCCAGTCTAGCCTCTCCGTCTTAAGTCTGTAATGATTCCTCTGTGAGATCAAAGTGGCATCCATGGTGTAAGGCAATGTTGTGTGGCATGCAACATGTGACAAAGAATGTACTGATGCTCTAGATACCTGCCTCTGAGGTTTTGGTGATGTGTGTGCACTGTGCACCTGTCAGCCAAATTACCACTGCATCAGGTACGCTTCAACTGCACTGACAATCGATCAGATCGGAGCTGGCAAGCTTTCAGCAAGCCTTCCGTGCGGTTTCTTGGCACAAAAATTGTCACTGTGCCAACCTGAATCTGTCAACATCTCCCCCTAGTGTGCCGCCACACCTATCTAGGCACAGCCGGTCTGCCAAATTGGCTGCGCACGGTGGTGCACTGGACGAAATTACCACTGCACGGGGTGTGCCAGGCTCCGCCATCCTGTGCTGCACCAGGAAATTAGGGACCATGGGGTTAAAAGTTGTTCATTGCCAACTGATGGGTTCTGTGGAATCACTGAAAAGTCAGCCATTGTTGCAGAGCGACTATACAGTTTTAATGTATGTTCCATTCAAAAGACAAGATATTTAGTGATCAAACTGATTTACAATAAATAATTTGCAAATATTCAGTCATTCACTCAATTTTGTGTCTGCAACAGGTTCCAAAAGAGATGAGACAGGGTTATGAAGGGCTTTGCTCTGTGTTTATATCACCTTCCTTTTAACACACTGAGGACACTAACTGTTGAAGCCTTGTAGGTGAATTCTTTCACATTCTTCTTGATGTTAGACTTCAGCCCCTCAATAATCCCGTAGTCTCCATTGTTCTTCACTATGCTTCACACCTGTTCATTGGAGACAAGTGTGGACTGCAGCAGGTCAGTGTACTACCTGCACTCTTTGACTGTGTACCTTTACATTTTAGTGGAGTCTTCACAGATGTGTAGGTTGCCCATGCCATGGGCACTAACACCCCCCATACCATCACAGACGCTGTCTTTGATCTTTTCCCTGAAAGTAGCCTAGATGGTACTTTTCCCCTTTAGCCCTGAGGACACCACATCCATGATATCCAAAAACAGTCTGAAATGGGGACTCGAACCACAGCAGAGTTTTTCACTTTGCGTCAGTCCATCTCAGATAAGCTTGGCCAAGAGAAACCTGCTGTTTCTGGGTGTTGTTGATATATGGCTTTGCCTTTCATAGTAGAGTTTGACCTTGTAGATGTAGAGATGAACTGTGTTGACTGGCAATGGTTTTCACAGCATTTATCAGCAGCTGCTTGTGGTACGCTGGCTTTTCACAAGCACATATGCTTCATGAATCCCACTTCAAAGCAGGTGTAAACTAGCCTTGCAGAGCAGACGGACCTGCCTGATTCCGAAATCATGCATCTCTGTCTTTTCAGCCTTCATTGTCCAATGGTTTCACTTGGCTAAATGCATAACGGGCCAATCAGGGAAGAGAGGCGGGAGCAGCGAGTGTGACGACAACAGGGAGTGACTTGACAGGAAGTGAAGTCACTTCCTGTTGTACAAATAATGGTAGCCAATGTTGGTTAGCCTGTGGTCATCATGGTTACTCAGTTATACTTGGTGAAATATGCTCTCCTCCTAAGTTTACTTCGCAGGGACTCGACAAGATTCATGTCACATATAAGTGTTAATTGATACATCTGTGTGGTATAATTTAATGTGAAATGACAGACTTAAGGTAGTTAACCTATCGGCTAACGGCCGTTAGCCAGTACAGCTGACGGAAATTAAATGTTGTTTGCTCTTGTAAGCCATTAGTCGATCGTGCTCACGTTTTTCACCAATATCTCTTATACGTTTAGATGAGCAGAAAGATCAGATCTTCATGTCAGCAACTTCATGTCATTACTTTTGTTAGATTAGAGATTAAAACCACAGGACATCTCTCATAGCTAAATGTACACTACGACACTTCATTCATTTCTAAAAGAGCTCCTTATCTGTATACTGTGGCTCCAAACTGTAAGGACACCCATCATATTCAAAGTCCTCCTCCACAACATCTTCATCCCATAGATATTCGTCCATTTTGCACAAAACTGGAAGAAGAAAGTCGATTTGTAGCTGCCCTGAAACAATGAGCCGCACTGCGCATGCGCGAAGAGCATGTAAACAAACTCGTTGGTTCAGCCACACAGCGCTGTGTGGAGAGACACAGGCTGCAATGGCCGTCCATTCGGCGCGAATCATGATGGAATATTGGTGAAAAACATGAGTTTTTGGACGATTAATGCAGTTTTTAGGAGCGGCGATCTATGCCCTACAGGCTACATTATATCGGTGTCCGCTGCTCGATTTTGGATCTAAATATCTCCCGAAGCACCGTTTGCATCAGGAAAGCCTTCTGGGTGAGTATATTGTTGTTCTTCATTCTAGAAACAATGTAAAAGCTGCAGGAACCGAAGTTATCCTTTAATTGATACATCTGTGTGGTATAATTTAATGTGAAATGACAGACTTAAGGTAGTTAACCTATCGGCTAACGGCCGTTAGCCAGTACAGCTGACGGAAATTAAATGTTGTTTGCCCTTGTAAGCCATTAGCCGTAGGTGCTACGTTTAGCTGCTACATATGCTACGTCATACGTATCATATGTAGATGTTGATCTGCATCTGTCCAGCCTTCACATGTTCAGTTTCTGGAAAGCAAACATCATCTCTTATCGTTTAGATGAGCAGAAAGATCAGATCTTCATGTCAGCAACTTCATGCTGTTACTTTTTGTTAGATTAGAGATTAAAACCACAGGACATCTCTCATGGCCTAAATGTACACCAAACACCATTATTTAAAGTGTCTTGTTTTGTTTCTTGCCCTTCAGACCCTGGAAGATTCCTTCACCTCAGAGATCCACTTCCCCCTTTCCCTCCCTCTGACCTCCGATCCTGAGACTGTGGTGATGAAGGAGCCAGAGAGGACTAATCTTACAAAAATCTGGGGCAATATTGTATCGGTCTTCTGCGACCACAACTACACAGCGGACGATTCACCCCCATCACCCCCCATCCCCAAGTCTGACAAGAAGCGCATTGAGCAGTTGGAGAAGCAACTGCACATCCTGAGGAAGAAGCTAGGGAGTTGGCTGGAGTGGCGATGTAAGGTCAGACAGATGTGGAGGGAGCAAGGTTGTGGGTGGCCCTAAAAGAATCAAGCAACTAGTACCAAGAAGAGACCAGTGCATGTTAATCCCAAATCTCTGGGCTTCAGTAGCCAGGCGGCCTGCTGAGGAGCCTCTTAGCAAGGCTGTGACTCCTGGAGAAGAGTGAGGGACTGAAGAGTTCATAAGGGCTGAAGGGTTTAGGAGGACTGATGTGTCAAAATAATGCTAATAATGCTAATAATGATAAAATGATAATAATGATGATAGTAGTAATAATAATAATAATAATAATAATAATAATAATAATAATGATAATGATACATTTTATTTAAAAGCACCTTTCACGACACTGAAGGACGCCGTACAAGATAATCGGCATTCAATTTAACAATAAAATCATCAAAACACAACAGACAGTGGTATGGTAAGGGAAGGAGGTGGTGCATTGTTGTTAAATGGAGTAAGCAGTCCTGAACAGGTGGGTTTTGAGCATGGATTTGAAAAAGGGCAGGGAGTTCAAATTTTGGAGGTCCAGTGGGAGATTGTTCTAGCACAGGTTATCAACATGTCCAGACCTCTGTGCTCTAACACAGTGAGGTGGGTGAAGTGGAGGAGGAGGATCTGAGGGAGTTGGCTGGAGTGGCGATGTAAAGGTCAGACAGATGTGGAGGGGCAAGGTTGTGGGTGGCCCTAAAGGTGTAGAGGAGCAGTTTCAATTGTATTCCATGCTTGAGCAGGAGCCAGTGGATCTGCTGTAGGATGGGGGTGATGTGATGGTGGGAGAAGGTTCTGGTGATGATGCGGGCAGCTGAGTTCTGGACCAGTAAAACTGGCCATAAATAAACATTTGTATTTGCTGTAATATTGGCTAAATATACCATGAATCATGGTGGTTTATATCATCATCAGTAGGAATGGAAAAACCAATTGTACTTCCCTTAAAGGGGTAGTTCAGGTTTTTTGAAGTGGGGTTGTACACATTTAGAAAATCAAAAATGTCATTTTGCTTCATCTTTATTCTAGCACAGGTTATCACCATGGAAGGAACATGTCAGACACTCTGTGCTCTGACAAATGATGCTATCTGTGATAATGACTTTGCAAATATCAGCGAAAATCCAATATCATGAATCCCTGCTGTTACTTTGTTTTGTTTTATATAAAAGCAGAATGTTTTGCTTGAGCAGAAGTGTCTTTTTAGTATTTTCTCTACACAATTGTCATGCAAAACTATGCCTATGTGTGAATTATTCAATAGCTCTTAAAGTGCAATAAACTTGACAGACACTGAAAACAGAACTGGTACTTGTATTAAGTAATCTGTTGAAGTGACATGAATACTTTATACATGCAGAAAATGGATCCAAAACATACCTCATTTTGTTAGAGTTCCTCACAGCAGCTTTTTTGTAACACCCAATCAACTGCTTGTGTACATAAAGAGCTAATCAGCCAATCACATGACACAAAGAGAAAGGAACTAAAGTCCCTTATCAATTCTTCAGTATTGCTACGTGTTTTTAAGCTCTCTTCTTAGATTTTTTTCAGGTTTGAACCATTCTTTATCCAGTTTTGGCTTTTTCCTCACCATTTCAACTTTTCTGCTCTTTTATGCATACATTTTTTGGTTTTATACATATCCCTAGCCTTGCAGAGCAGATGGACCTGCCTGATTCTGAAATCCTGCATATCCATCATTATGGCATAATGACTTCACTTGGCTGAATGCTTAGCAGCCCAATCAGAGAGGCAGGAGCTGTGGGAACAGCGGATGTGATGACAACAGGAAGTGACTGCATGTTTGAAAACAAAGGCGGTTTCTGAAGCGGTCTCAATAATGTTGAGGAATTGCACCAACAAAAGTGAAGAAAAACAACACAAGGATCAGGAGCAAAACAGTGCGGAAACACCTTTCAGCAATTGGAGTCTGCTGAGTTTATTCAGGATGAGAGACAAGAGAAAGTACAGAACAATGCCTGAATAAACATGAGACAGATCTGAAATCATGTCTTCTTGCATCTAGTATTATAGCATGCCTGTGCGTCATTAGATTACCTGTTATGGCCATTAAACTAAACTAAACTTACCCTTCTCCACCCTGAACAAAAACCTGTCCACATGCCAAAACTCCTTTCCTGGAATAGTAAGTTTAGATGTTTGTCCGACCCTTCCCATAACACCAAGCCCACCATGCTTTAACTTGTAGGTCACGTTGACCAGATGGAGGATGTTCTCATCATCAGGCCCATACAACCCTTTCGTCTCCTAAGAGCTGTCAGGACAAACAACTCCAAACACGGATGACATTTGGTTTCTTCATAATAGAGCACAACAAAATAGAACAGATGGGGCCCTTTAGCCCCTACATGCCCCCCCTTTGAGGCCTATTGGCCTCATACCAAGTTAATTTCACTGCTGGGCCACATAATTGAAATTTGAGCCAATGTTTGTGAATTAAAATTTTGAACCAATATTCCTGCTCAATACCCGTGCATGCCAATCTGCCTCTCCTAAACTTCTTGACTGGAAAGACATAATAGATATGTCAATCTCAATGTCAATGTCAGCTTTATTTATATAGCACATTTAAACAGCCAGCGGCCTACCAAAGTGCTTTACGGTAGAAAAGGCAGACATGATAAAAACAAAAAACAATAAAAACCAAAAAAAGTAATAAAAACAAATAAAAGCAATAAGAACAAGGACAGTACGATATAAATATGCATACTGTCCAGTAAAACCAATAAAAGTCCCAAATAAAAGTGGCTATACTCCACCAAAGGCCAAGGCGAACAAGTACATCTTTAGCTGTGTTTTAAAGGTAGAGAGGCGGGGTGCTGGTTTGGTGGAGTGGATAACAACCAGGCACCCCATGTACTTGTTTCTGCTGGTCCAAGTTCGAATCCCGCCTGAGACCACCTTGCAGAGTGTCTTCCCCTACCCTCTCACCCCTTCTCACAAGCACATCCACTGTCTCTATCCTATCAATAAAGGCACAAAATGCCCAACAAAAATACATTTAAACGTAGAGAGGCTATTCACCGTCTGCTCATTTACAGGTAGTGCATTCCACAGTTTGGGTGCCGCAACAGAGAAGGCTCGATCTCCTTTAGTTTTTAGAGAGGATCGAGGAACTTCTAGGACCATATGGCTTCCTGAGCGAAGTGCTCTGGAGGGCTGATTAACCCTAATAAGGTCAGACAGGTAGTCTGGGGCCAGCCCATTCAGAGACTTAAAAACAAATAGAAGAATCTTAAAATCAGTCCTGAACCTCACTGGAAGCCAGTGAAGGGAAGAGAGCACTGGAGTTATGTGCTCCTGTTTCTTTGTCCCAGTCAGGAGATGAGCAGCCGCATTTTGAACAATCTGCAGGCAGTTAAGCTGTGAGTGCTCAATGCCGACATACAGGGTGCTACAGTAATCCAACCGTGATGAGATGAAAGCGTGAATGACTTTCTCAAGGTCTTTCTAGTTCAGATAGGGTTTAACCTTGGCTAGAACCCTCATAACATAATGACAATAGAAAAATTGTCAATGATTAATATGGTAACAATGACTATTGTAATACATATTGTAATTAATACCAGCCTTTATAACTGTGTATTACTATACTGAGTACAAGTGCTTAACTGTGACATTTTAACACAATTACATTGAATAGCATGTATTAATTCTGTGGAATGTTTTTTTTTCTCTCCCCTTGTCTGCATTCTTTTCCGCTGAGCACTGTCTGATGACAGCCTTGAAAAGACCAACACAGTATTTTCTAGCAGTCAGACACATTTGAATATGATTCACTGCTACAGTGACCATCACCAGCCCTCCCTGTAGGCTACTCCATCAAATCAAACTTTATTTAACCCCTGATGTGAGCTGAAGGGGTGAGCCGTGCCACACCACAGTGCGAAAGAAGGGGAAATAGTGACAGACAGGACAAGACAAGACAAATGGAAAGGCGGACAAACAGGTACTGTTATTAATTTGAGATAGCAGTGCTGTGTTGTGCTGATCTAAAATAATACAGGAAGTAAAGGCTATGAGAAACCAGGGACACCAGAGATGTTGGGTCTTGATAGTAGGGGGGTGGGCCCACATGGATAAGACATGGAGGAGCATGCATCACAGGATGTGAGAAGATGTGTAAGAGTGCCTAACTCAGCACGTTCTGACGGAATCAATCATTTCTCTTAGTAAGTCTCAACAGGAGCTTGAATATCTGTACACGCATACATGTGAGGTGGTCACCGAATACCTAAGTAGTTGCCCATGCCCAGGTAGACCACTGCCACGGGCACCCTCTGGGCCACCAGGGCACCAGAGACCCACCACACGGCCCCCAAAGCCACCAGGCCAAGGAACAGCCCAACCAGGGAACCAAGGAGGCACAGACCTGCCTCCCCAACAGCACCAAGGACAACATCCGGGGGTTTAGGGTGGCAGCCCCCCTCAGACAGCACCCGCCCTCACTGACCACCCAGATCTTATGTGGCTCCAGGTACCAGCCACAGCAATGCCAGGTGGGACGGAATGTGGGTGTGCGATGGTGGGGTCAAGGTCACATTCTGCCCCCCAGAAAAGCTAAGGCCATGACAAGCGCCGGAGACCACTGCCAGAATTCCAAAGGAGGCCCCGGATCACCTGCACAATGTAGCAACCCGCAGACAGCCCCAGAGAGCAACAGGCCAATGGATCCTGCACCACAGCCCACCAAAGGATACATGACCCAGCAGGGCCCATCCATCCCCTGGACACTGCCCCAGGCCCCAGGCCCCAGCCTGCAGGCACCAGAGCTCAGCCACATCCAAAAACCACCAACACCATCCCGCCCCCGCACAAAGTCATGGCCAGTATGGCCAAACCCACCCAGCCGCACCAAGCCTAGGCTAGTGATAAACCCCCTGTCCCCCCTGTTATTCTGAATCTTTGTTCCCTGACAAAGATACATTACCCCTTCACCGAGAATAAGTACAACTCGAAGTGTAATGTGATGCAATTAAAACTGGAAAAAAAAGGTTGAGTGGGACACACACAGATCCAGCTGCTCCAGGAGGCAAGCCATAGAGCACCCCAGAGGTGGCCTGGGTACCTAGGTGGAACGATGCCCCTGACTACAATCATCAGAGTATATTTATCTTCTTGGGGTCCCAGGGAACTGTGCTATTTCAAAGGGCATAGGAGAGAGTAAAGAGATGACAGAGCAAAAGGGGGCATTACTAACTTGTTACTTGTTACATTACTAACATGTTCTTTGTGTTTTCCCCAAAATATACTTGGTTATTATGAACAGAGATAAGCTAGAAAGGGTTACCGAATTGAATTCTGGTCTCATATTCTTTGTGTGTTTTGTTCAGTGAGATTTTCCATTGATATGTAGCCAGCAAGAAGGTTTCTCCAGTGTGTAATGTTAATAGTTTGTTTTAATTTCCAGTTCATGTGGATAGTTTTCTTAGTGATGGTTAGCAGTGGTTTATGGTAAATGGACTTGAGCTTATATAGCACTTTTCTAGTCTTGGACTACTCAAAGCTGCTTTACACCGCGGGTCACACTTACCCATTCACACCCATTCACTCTCACATTTACTCACTGAGGGTTCAGGATTTCTATGTTAGTTATCCGTCAGTATTTCTAACACATTCACACCCTTTCATGCCCATTTACACACCACTGACGCATCAGTGGGAGCAACTTGGGATTAAGTGTCTTGCCCAAGGACACATTGCCATGTGTCGCCTGGAGCTGGGCTTGAACCTGCAACCTCTCAATCACTGACCAAGCGCACTATCCAACTGCGCCACCGACGCCCCAATGAAGTGGTTTGTTTATTTTCATATTATGGTTGAATGATGATAAATCCCCTAGCAGGCACAGAGAGGGGGGCAGAGGGATGGGGCAGCTCAGAATATTTGAGAGAAATGTGATAGTATTAACCCAAAATCGCTGTACAGGTGTGCAGTTCCAGGTGGCATGAAGGTAAGTGTCAGGAGTGTTTTGAGAGCAGTGGGTGCAACTATCAGATTGCGCTAAACCCATTTTAAACATCCTGTGCCCTGTGAGGTGATCCCTGTGGATAATTTTGTACTGGAATAGTTGAATATTACTGATGGTACTCATTGAAAAGGTGTTTTCACAGATTTCGTTCCAGAAGTCAGCATTGGGGGTGAGGGCCTGGTCCTGTTCCCACTTAACTGACAGTAGTGATATTGATTTGTCTGAATTAGAAATTATTCTATAAATTTTGGACAATGTTTTTAATAAGGTTGATTTTAATTAAGTCCAAAATTGAGGGGTATAAATTTTGGTTTGTCCAAGTAACATTGAATTAAGAGTTTAGGCAGATTTAAGTTGTTGGTATTCAAGAAAAGGGTTTTTCCCAATGCTGAACTCTTGGACCTGATCAGAAAATAGCAGCAAAGCATTCTTATTGAAAATGTGTCTAAAATGAGTGATGTCCTTCCTGGTCCAAGCATGGAAGTTAATTGATTTTTTGTTGATTTTGATGTCTGGATTGTTCCAAATTGGCATGTATTCTGACAAAAGTGCAAAAGAGGTGTTTAGTAGTGATGACTGTGGCTGAAGGTGAGGTATACAGAATCCTAATACAGTGAA
This sequence comes from Scarus forsteni, assembly GCA_036419115.1. Taxonomy (NCBI): domain Eukaryota; kingdom Metazoa; phylum Chordata; class Actinopteri; order Labriformes; family Labridae; genus Scarus; species Scarus forsteni. Next base: position 35,425,068 of record JAZDUH010000359.1, read on the forward strand.
TAAATGCCCCAAAACCAAACCTTTCCAGTGTGGGAAACAGGAAATCCCAGCTTACCCTGCCAAAGGCTTTCTTTGCATCTAATGAGACTATGTATGTTTCTGTTGGCTGTAATAGTGAATACTACATTAAATTAAACTACCTGCGTGTGTTATTAGATGAATGTCTTCCTTTTATGAATCCGGTTTGATCTGGGTGAATCATGGATGGAATAACCTTTTCTACTCTGTGGGCTAGGGCTGTACTGATAATTTTTATGTATGCGTTGGTTTGTGAGATCAGACGGTAACTGGATGGTAGAGTTGGATCTTTATTAGGTTTCATCTGGAGGGAAATTGTGGCTGTGTTCATATTGGATGGGAGTTTTGACTTTCTTTTGACTTCAGTGATGACCTTGTACAATATGGGTGACAGAATTGACCAGAAATGGTTGTAAAACTCAGCAGGGAGGCTGTCAGGACTGGGTGATTTATTGTTTGGCATGAGTTTGAGTGCTGCAAATAACTCTTCTGTTGTTAATGGTAATTCAAGTTGTTCTTGTTGTTCCCTGGTGAGATGTAGTAGGTCAATGCTGGATAAAAAAAAGAGTTGATTTCCTCTGGGATTTTGTCAGTGTCTGGTGAGTACAGCTTTGCATAGAATTATTAAAAGACTTCATTTATTTCATCTGGAGATTGTGCACACTTCCCTGCTGAGTTTTTGATGATGGAAAGTGTTGTCTTTTCTTGATTTTGTTCGAATGTTCAAAATTTTTATGTCTCACTCTTTGTTACAAAAGCTTGTTTATTTTATTCATCATCTCATTCGGTTCAGATTACTGTTTTCTTCGTTCATTGTATATTCGTTCAGATTGATTGTTGGAATTAACATTTTCTAGTTCTTGAATTTTCTTTTCCAGCTTAATTTTCTGTTCTTTTTTCTTTTTCTTTTTATTGACTGAAAATGAGATGATGTGTCCACGTAAAACTGCCTTCCCTGTTTCCCACAAGAGAGAGGATGATATTTCTGGAGAATCATTTATATCCAGGAAGGAGGCCCACTCTCTGCTTATAAAACTGTAGATGTGATTCCAAGATTTTCTTACTCATTGAATTGCTGATTAGGAATTCTGTGGAATGTTAACGCTAATGTTCTATACTACTCTGCTGAAATAGTTCAGTGGTAAATGGACTTGAGCTTATATAGTGCTTTTCTAGTCTACTACTACTCAAAGCTGCTTTACACCACAGGTCACGCATCAGTATCGCTAATGCATTTACGCCCTTTCATGCCCATTTACACACCAGTGACGTAGCAGTGGGCACAACTTGGGGTTAACTGTCTTCCTCAAGGACACATCGCCATGTGTCGCCCGGGGCTGGGCTTGAACCTGCACCTCAATCACTGATCAAATGTACTATCCAACTGCGCCACCAACATTAACTGTGTTGATTACATCAGTGTGATACAAACATAAAATGAACATAACGTATTCAATACTACACATGTGACTATGGTGTAATCTGAAATATTGAAATAGTGGATTGTGATTAAATTTATGAAACTGTAATACTCTTAATATGTACCATGCTCTATATAGGAATGTGTGAACCAATCAGACACATTTGCAAAACTGTAGGATACACATATGCAAAAATTAGAATTTTTTGGGGGGGGTTATGTATAGAGCACTACAGTCTTGTGGCAGTTACAGCAATTAATCAATGCACTATGAATGTTTATGTACTGTATGTAAAAAATAAGGAAAACCGTATCTGCTAAACACAAGATAAAATTCATATAATCTTACTAACCTGTTGCCTTATGCAAGAGCCATCCTCCGCAAAGATCCTCAATTTTTGGAAATGTTTCAGCCAGGAGTCTTGAAATCTTATTAAGTAAAGTAAAACGAAAAAAGGAGGAGAGGGAAAGGAATATTATAACACAACAACAATGTCTCATGACAACAGGCTCAGGAAGTTATACAAAAAACGAAAACTCGTAATTCAAACCTTGAGAAAGGCAGCTCTATCGTATTGTGGTCACCATCTTCAGGTAAAGATATTGTTTGTCTTCCCATGCCTGTCTGTAGAAGTTTAAGCTCCTCTGCTGGTAATGGTGTATATGAGATGTATTTTCTGGTAGGAGAAAGAAATTGAGACTCGCTGGTTGGCTTAACAATATGCTTGGTGGCAGTCAAACATCTCTTTTTACCCCTACTGAAGTTGGATTTGAAATATCCTGGAAATCACCTGGGAATTATAATGTTGCATAAATTGAAAAACAGTTACTATAGCGATTTAAATATGACTATAACTTTTAACAAGGCACTTCACCTGTGGTTTTATACCTTTTGAACTACAGCAACAAACCTTGTCATTTCTTGCTGCATAGTTAAATTCCGGATGGCCAACTGTCCTGTATCTGTCGGTCCTGGAGAACCATTTGTGGCCATGTTCATGTGAAAAGACACCAGATGACTGGCTGCTGACTGAACAGCCAGACACATTAATATGTTTTGTTATTAATGTATTTTTAAATATTTAATATTATCAACAGGTTTGACCGGTTAAAAAATTAACTGCGGTCAGCTGAGCCCCTGAGTGTGAAACACCAATTTGAACGTAATAACCTGGTAAAAAAATATGTCTGCATAACCGATGTTAGAAGTGAGGATTTAAATAAATTTGTCCAGTCATTATCAACATGAATACCATCAGTGCATGAAAATCAATGGTAACTGAAAGAAAGAAAGGCATAAATTGTTAAGCCCACTGTCCAATAGTGTACAAATTATTACTATTGAACCATCTGTAGCAAAATGAACTAAAAAAAAATCCTAAAGGACAAGAATGTCATCATTCCTTCCTCCCTCTCTCTGGAGGACCCTGGTTGTAACTCACTAGAGACAGATGGTGCCATGAAGTCGTGTTGAAGTCTTTATTTCCTGCCAGCTACAATGAGCAGACATCTGTGTGGATGCTAGAGATATATTTATTACTCTGGACTTCCTTCCTAAACAGTTATTGGCTGAGACCTAATAAGGTGTTTGAACAGACTACGTTCCCAGAGTCCTAAATAATTCTGTTCTACCCCCAGAAGATTCTTAGGTGACATCTAAGTTGACTTCTGACCCCCCTGGTAATTCTGACCCCTAATCAGCTCCTCCTCATCTCTGTCCAGATGTTTTTCAGCCAACAGAAAACCACAAACCTTATAAACTCTTTAAATGAAACAATGGACACATCTAACAATGTAATATTTTATCCTGTCATGAAAAATGCATTCTGATGATGTGACTTCTGTGTTTTAGCTCTAATAATGCCAAAGTTATGAATAAGTTGAACTGTTTGTTTAAAGAAGAGCTGCAGCTATTGATTATTTTTGTAATCGATTACTCTATCCATTTTTTTGCCGATTAATCGATTAATCGGATAATGGTTACATTGCGCTCAATGCCATTTTTTTTTTACATTGAATCACTACACATTGTTATCATTAGTGACACACAAAGCAGAAAAGCCAGGTCACTTAAATTAACAACTTACTTTTCTTATTTTTAACATTCTGAGCATAAGTGGGATCTCAAAATCAAAATCTATACTTTTATTTTTACTCTGGGCCATATCTTGCTTTTTTCAGTATTTTCTTTTAAGTTTGGTTATTTTTATTTTATTTGTATACATGCCTGTCTCTTTTTGCTAAATTTTTACCTTTACTACTGTACCATATTGATGATCTTATTTTGTTTACTTTATTTCTAGGACCAAATAATATCATACTTAGTAGTGATGTTACGAGCTGTGCCGAGGCTTCGAAGCGTGTGCCGAGTAATGGAGGGGGCGTTTCTTCAAAGCGCGTATCGAGGCTTGCTTCATTTAGGGGAGGGGCCAAAACCGATGACGTCCGAAGCCTCGCTGCCCGGCCGTACCACGTGACTGCTTCAGGAAGCGGTTCAGATTGTGCCGCGAGGTTTGACAGCGTTATAAACCCCTCAGGCGCCATTCAAAATGTGGGTGTTTGTAGGAGAGTTGCGGTCAGTGGAGAGTTTGGATAGAGTTTGGATAGTTTGGATAGTTTGGATACAGGAGTTTGGATAGTGTTTATATAGTTTTGAGATAGTTTGGAGAGTTTAGAGTGAGTTAGAGACAGATTGGAGATTAAGGAGAGTGAGGAGAGTGAGGAGAGGATAGGTGAGAGGATGGAGCCAGCTAGAAAGAGGAGGATTTCCCCTGTGTGGGAACATTTTGATTTGATTACCCGAATAAGGTAAGTGAATAACATAGAAAGCGTATTTCAGACACATTAGATTTGCTCATCAAGAAATGTATTTTTCACTGTTTCTTATTTTTTATTCAAAGGTGAGGTGTTTATTGTGTTCCAAGGAGTTGGGGTACAACAACAACACCTCATCCATGCTAAGGCATTACCGTGCCTTGCATGAAAATCGAGAGAAACCGGAGCTTCATCTAGCCAAGGTAAGTTATTACAATATTACAAACACATTGACACATTTAGTCTATGTTGACTTCTGTTTATTATACTAATAAAGATAGTTAAGAGACACTGTATTTATTCTGTTTTAACCAGCCACCAGAAAACAAGAGCTGGATGAGGCCCTTGTCTCCATGATAGTGAAGGACACACAGCCCTTCAGTATTGTGGAGGATGAAGGATTCAGGACATTCGTGTCCAAACTGGATCCGAAATATGTTCTCCCTACAAGGCAGGTATGTATTGGTGTATGAATGAAACAAAATGGTTACTTTATTGTATATCTCAAAATGGAGCACTTAGTTTTTTTTTTCTTTTAGGCTCTAAAGGCCATGGTGGAGGCCAAATATGAGTCAGCCAAAGAGAAGGCAAAGGCAACAGTAAAAAAGGCGCCTGCTGTTAGCCTGACGTCCGACATGTGGACATCCATTAACATGGATGCCTACCTTGCTGTGACATGTCATTTGGTGGGAGACAACACTAGGCTGAGTTCTGTGCTGTTGGGAGTGCAGGCATTCCCCCAGTCGCACACAGCTGAAAATATAGCTTGTGTGAAGGCCTCCCTGATGGAGGAATGGGGAATCACAAACATGGTGACGTGTATGGTCACTGACGGTGCTCCCAAGGTTGCCTGTGTGAGAGAGCTGAAGCTTCGGCACCATATTTGCATTGCACACACGCTCAACCTAATTGTTAAGAAGGCGCTTGACCAGCACCCTGTGCTTTGTAGCATCCGTGCCAAAGCAAGGAAGCTGGTTGGCTACTTCAGAAGCAGCAGCACTGCAAAGGTATGCTGTGTCCTTTTATTCCAATTTTTAATAATGCTAAAAGTTTATCTATGTTCCTACTGCAGTGATTTAATAGCCTACTCATCTGTATCTTTAAAGGAGAAGCTTACACAAGTGCAGCTACATCTGGGAATGAAAAATTTGAAGCTAATCCAAGAGGTGGAGACCAGATGGAACAGCACGTACTTGATGTTGCAACGGCTGGTGGAGCTGAGGGAGCCAGTGGGGGCAGCACTAGCTGGGCTACAGCATGACATCTCTTTTCTCAATACAGAGGAGTTCTGCATTGTTGGAGGGTGCTTGTCCCTGCTGTCTCCCTTTTATGATGCAACTGTGGAGCTGTCCACGGAGGAGAATGTGTCTGCCTCCAAAGTTGTTCCACTCATGAAAATGCTGGAGCAAACACTTCAGGAGGAGATCACCAAGCCAGCACCTGCCGTTGCATTGGAAATTGGTGAACAGCTGATCAGACAACTAAGGGACAGGCTTCACCTTTTGCAGTCCATGAGCATAATGTCTCTTGCGACACTCCTGGACCCCCGGTTTAAGACCATTGGATTTTTCAGGCCAACGAAAGCAGCTGATGCAGTGAAACGATTGACATCTGAGTGTGCCATGCTTTTTAGGTCCAGACAAGGCAGAGAGGAAATCCCTCAGCCTTCCACCTCTCATGATGTCAGTGGAGGTAAAATTTTGTTTGACATTTTGAAATGATTAATTCCTATTGGAAAACTTTTACTAACATGATCTGTGGTTTCCTCATAGGTAGCAAACTTTGGCATCGCCTGGACACCAGTGTAATGGAGGCACGGAGGACTCAGAATGTTACAGCTGATGCCACAGTCGAAGTCCAGCGCTATCTCTCTGAACCAAATATAAGCAGGATGGAAAACCCTCTGGAGTACTGGGAGAAGCAAAAGCTATCATATCCAACTTTATATGAACTTGCACTTACATTTTTGTGCACACCGGCATCTTCCGTCCCCTGTGAAAGGGTCTTTTCAAAGGCCGGAGAAGTTGTTTCCAAAAAAAGAAATCGTTTAAAACCAAAAACTGTTGAGAAACTGTTATTTCTAAATAATAATGAATAAAACCTCCCCTGTTCATCATCATTGTCCAAGTTACACAAGCACAAGCATATTAAGTGCCCTCTTCTCAGTTCCACAAGCACTTTCACTGTCATCTGCTTAAGCACATCACACTCTCCTGAAGTGAGGGACAATTAAACCACACGATAGAAAACTTATAATTTTAACAAAAAAAACATCCACAAAATTTCAATTTTATTTAAACGTAGATTCCCAAAGAGCTTAGGAATGAAGTCCAAAATTCTCTTTAAGTATGAAGTTCTTCAAAGCAAGTCTGTAAACTTGTTTTCAGTCCATCAAAGAGAAAAACTTAGAATGTTGCAGGCAGTTCATCAAACACAGAGATGTCCAAATATATTTAGATCCAAAATTCCAAATATCTAAAGTTCTTTGTCAATTCAAAATCTCAAAATGCACAATTAAACCCAACGAATGCAGTTCTCACTCCTCCTGATGCCCCCCACCCCTCCTCCTCCCAAAGAACGAACAAAGAAACCCAAATCAAACGCAATTGACAATGACAATCAAGGAAAGTCATACTTTAAACACACAGTACATTCCAAAATATTTTATTACACACATATATGTTAAATTATGTCGAGAAATTACTTGATCATATACATATACATATCTATCTACCTATCTACCTATCTATCTATCTATCTATCTATCTATCTATCTATCTATCTATCTATCTATCTATCTATCTATCTATCTATCTATCTATCTATCTATGAAATGAAATGATATATTGAAAATGAAAATGAAGCAATGTTATTTTTTAATCCATAGTCATTTCCAAGAGCCACAACAGACAATGCTTCACACATTGTATGGTTAAGATAAAGCTATCTGTGATTATACACCTGGCCAGTAGGTGATTTCGTGTGCACATGAAGCTTCATGAGATGAACCCTTTCTCGAACCAGTTGGCTCAAGTGGTTCAATGCCTCATGAGGCTTCAACTCACCACCACTAATACTTAGATACTAAGATTATTTAACTAGCTAATGTACATTTCTATAACATGTGAAAGCATTCCCTACACCTGCTTCATCTACTCACTGTCAGTGTTTCCTCTTCTACTCCCTGCAATCAAATTAAATGTAAGGTTATTCGATGTGAAAAGTATGTGAACAAAATACAGATGATTCAGGGCAAGTAGCCTCCGCATTGATTTACGTTCTGAACCAGCCTTTAAACGGAGCCATAATCAAAGTAGATTATTTACTAGCCCATATCTCAGTTTATTGATTATATTAGCTGCTTCTGCTGATGTATCGCGAGTGTCACCCTGCAGTGTCGCTCTGACGATGAACAGACCGGATGTTTACTACTGCAGCAGTGCCGACGTGCTATCACGCTAAGCTACGTGCTAAGCTAACTCCGTTAGACATCAGACACACTGCACTATATTTTCTTTTCGTCCCTTCTTGTAGTGACCACACACTTGGGACACTCTCTGCAATTTCTGATGTGGACTCTCTCCTTTCTGTCCCTCTCTTTTCTCTTCCTTCATGATTTAACAAGCCGCGCAGCAGCGGAGGTAGCAGGCGCGTTGTGCCACAGAAATTACCGTCCGTGTCAAACACCGTGCGCTGTACAGTAGTCCAGATATATATTTTATATGTATAATTATATATGAAACGAGGCTTCGAGGCACAAAATTTGCTTCGAGGATATTTAGTAATCGAATACTCGCGATTATTCGAGGAATCGTTTCAGTTCTACTCGGCAGTGTATATTTACACCACAGAGACGTCTGTGCCCAGGAGGCAGTGTACAGGCTAACATCCATGCATCTGAAGGAGTGTTCCAGAAAGGTGGTGTTTGTGCCAACAGGGAGCAAAGTAGTTAAGATGAGTTTACCTCTCAGTGTTTTGCAGCACAGGGCGTCATCACATGATCTTCGGTCAGAGGATATGTGGATGACGAGCATAGTGTACAGGTTCAGGAACAGGCCCGACAACGAGGTGTTCAATGACATGTGTATGGCTACGTTTGCATCGGAGTATCGTGTTCTTCCCAAGAATGAAAAACCCAAAAATGCAATCAAATTGAAAAATGACCTGGGCTTCATCCTGAGGAGAACACGATCTCAGTTTGCGGTGGTTAGATACATGCGTTTTAACCTGGAGAAGCAGGAGGAGGCTCATTTCCAGAGTCTGCTGCAGTTGTTCCTTCCTTATAGAGCTGACTCAGACCTCAAACCTGAGGGCTTTGAGCTGTTTAGTCAGTTCTATAAGGACAGGGAAGTGACGTTTAGTGACGGCTCCGTGCATCCGGTGCAGGCCGTAGTCGACGAGAATCGGGCTAAATTTGAATTTGACTGTGAAGACATTGAGCGAGCTCAGGAGATCTGCTCAATGGGGTTGATGAAGATGCGTGGGCGGAGCTCTGTCCAGAGCAGGAAGTGGAGCGCCTCGAGTGTTTAGAGGAGAAGAGGCTGCAGCAGGCAGCAGAGATAGAGGGAGAGCAGCTAGTGGAAGGTTTAGAGAACATTCCAGATTTGGTTGTTAGTGCTAAACAGGTGGTGAGGTTAGAGAAGAGAAACATCATGTCTCTTAGTGAGGGTCTGTGTTTGGTCAGGTCTCTGAATGAGACACAGTTAGCTGTTTTCTATCAGGTGAGACATTGGTGTTTGCAGAAGGTGATGGGCAAAAACCCAGAGCCTCTGCAGGTGTTTATCACAGGTGGAGCAGCTACGGGGAAAAGTCATTTAATCAGGGCTATTCAGTACGAGGCAGGGAGGCTGCTGTCAGCACTGTGTGATCAACCAGATGATGTCTGTGTTTTGTTCGCTGCTCCTACGGGCATCGCTGCATACAATTTAAATGCAGCCACAATTCATCACACATTCGGCATTGGCAAACAGGCTAGTTTACCTTACACCCCTTTAGTTGAGGAGAAACTAAACTCTCTAAGAGCTGAATTGGGTCACCTCCAAATTCTAATCATCGATGAGATCAGCATGGTTGATCACAGTCTGCTGGCTTATGTTCATGGCAGGTTGAGGCAGATTAGACAGACAGGCGACTTTTCCCCTTTTGGTGGTGTTAGTGTGATAGCTGTTGGAGACTTCTATCAGTTGCCTCCTGTTAAAGGGAAGCCTCTGTATAGCTGTCCCATTGGTGTTGATCTGTGGTGCAACTTTAGCATTGTGGAGTTGACCACAGTAGTCAGGCAGAAGGACAGTGTGTTTGCTGGGCTATTGAATAGGTTGAGAGTGCGCTCCAAGGACACGCCCCTGTTAGATAGCGACGTCGAAACTTTAAAGTCGCGTGAGACCGGGGAGCAGAGCTCAGCGTTGCATATTCTCCCGACGAATAGGCAAGTGTCTGAGCACAACCTCGAGCAGCTCTTTGCCATGTGTCCTGATTATGTTAACATTGATGCTCAGGACTACAAAAACAGTAGAAAAACAGTAGCAAAACAGGCAAATTGGAGAAGATGGCCGGGCATCATAGTGCAGCATCAGACACATGTCTGCAAGAGCGTTTGAGTTTGGCGAGGAACGCGCGTGTTATGTCATGTAAGAACGTTGATGTCGGGGATGGTCTGGTCAATGGAGCATGTGGCACAGTCACTCAGATCGATTTTGATAATGATGACGACACGTTTCCTCGAACAGTTTATGTTAAGTTTGACGACCCTAAGATTGGCTGACAGAGGAGGAGACAGCGTGCACATGCAGCAGTAGAATGCAGGATTCTACAGCTATTGATCCAGAGCAGGAGAGGGCGACCAAGTGGGGGGGTCTGCGTGTTCAGTTTCCTCTCAGGTTAGCGTGGGCGTCTACTGTACACAAAGTACAGGGTTTAACTGTAGACCAGGCCGTAGTTTCATTTGAGAAGGTGTTTGCACCTGGGCAGGCGTATGTAGCACTGAGTCGTGTTAGGTCTTTGTCTGGACTGATCATAAAAGATTTTGAAGAGAAGGCCATTTACTGCAAGGCTACCATAAAGGAGGCTTTAGCAGCCATGCCTCCATTTTTAATTGGACAGCAGAAACCTTCATTAGATGCACACTGTTTCTCTGTGTATCTAATGAACGTTCAAAGTTTAGGCCGCCACGTGGTGGATCTGGTGTCTTGCACAGAGCATTTACAGCTTAACTGTTATGCTGTCACAGAAACGTGGCTCACTGCACAGTCCTCACTGCACAGTGTCCAAATTGATGATTACACTTTCCACAGCCGTCCTCGTGGTGTGTGTTACAGCAGCAACAGTCATGCCAAATTGTTAGAGCTTAAGGAGCCAGAACATGGTGGAGTTGGTTTATACAGAGAAGACAATTCGGACTGTGAGATTCTGCAGGTACCTGATTTAAATCTGGAGTTTTTGGTGTGCCTGTGTGTCAAAATGAACATCCTATTGGCAGTGATGTATCGTCCACCATGTTATCGAAATTCAGTATTCAAAGACAATCTGGGGAAGTTACTTGATTGGTTGAATCCAATCAGTAACACAATTGTAATAATGGGAGATTTTAATAAGAACATTTTACAAAAATCATCAATTTGTAAATTCATGGGGTCAAAAGGATTTAGGCAGCGAGTAACCACAGAGAAGGGGACATCAATTGATCATGTTTATGTTAAAACAGCACAGTACAATGTAGATTGTGCAGTGATGCCAACATACTTCTGTGATCATGAAGGAATTCTGTGTAGTTTTAGAGTTAAAGATGATCAGGGGCAGGTAGAGGATGATTTTGATGGTGATGATTTAGAGGAATTGTTAGATGCTGCCTTTGGTTTAGATTAGATTTAGTGTGGTTGGTTTGGCAAAGGAGGCAGACAAAAATTCACAGTGGCAGTGTGAGATCTTTGTCTGATGAGTCAAACAGCTACATACATAGCCGTGTCGTGGTGCAAATGTAGGTGTTGTGTTTATCTTTGTGGTTTAAGGAGGAAACTGGTGTGTAGTGTGTTGCGTTGTTCATGGTGTGTATTTTGGCTACCACCATGGTTGTAGTTTAGTATTTTATTGTGGAGTCTGCCCACTCGCGTAGTGAAGATCGTGTTGACATTTTAGCAGTTGTGTTTGTTTGTTGGTTTTAACTTGTATATTTATTGTATTTATATATTTATTTATGATATTTATTGATGTGAGATTGTTGGGTTAAATGTATTTATTGTGTGTGAATTTTTTTGTAGTTATAATGATGATGTGGTAATCATAAGATTGTTTATTAAACTTATCAAGTGTGACAGAGGAAATCAGTGAAGTTTGAGATGTTCATCATTAGGGCAGGAAATTTAGATAATCATGTTGTGTCATAGCTGTTAGTGCTTGTTAGTGTTTTTGTCTTTGCTTGCTGCTCATTAACTGTTGGTTTCTGTGTGTTTTAAATGTACATATGTGTTAATTATTATGTTCACGTCTCAATGTAGTTCTGTTAAATCTTCATCTGGTTCACTTTCAACAGTTCAAATGAAAATTGTTAACATGTGTGACCATGAAGTAAGAGTAAATCTGTTCTGGCACCACAAGGCATTAGATTCCTCATTCTGTATGCCTGACTGCTAGGACAGGACAGTCTCTAAAATAAGTTAATATTATTATTGTTCTTATTGTTGTCATTTTCAATGTTTTCTCCTCCACTTCATGTTGTCCAGCCTTTTATCTCTCTCCCTATCCCTCTGAAACTTTTTAAAAAGAAGAGGTCTTGTAAATCAGTGTTATATAAATTATTGAAAATCTGTGTATATAGTTACTGTTCCTGACAGTTTATGTGTTTAAATGACTTTGTTCTAAAAATATCTTTTGTTCCCTCTGAGGTCAAACTGGCTGGTTGAAGCTGCTGCAGTGATCACCAACCCCCCCACCCCCAATGAGATGCATATGCGGATGAGCAGCGAGAGATTTTTGAATACGAATCAACATGTGATTAGTCTGTGTGCCAAAGTAGTTTAGATAAACTGTAGTCAAAGTATTAATGTCCAGGACTTTCATTTAAAAAATGTAAGATGTCTTATATGTAGTTTGACAGCAAAGAAAGAACCATAGTCTTTAGATTGCTAATTAGTTTTAACATGAATTGTTCTATAAAATTGTTTTTCCTAATGTTTATATTGACTAACTTTTTTCCACATTTAAAAAAAAATCACAAGAAAAATGTACTGATAATTAAAGTAACCCAAGAATAAATGTAATCAAGAAATTAGAGACATTTACATGTAATTAACTGTTTAGAAAAATAAAGTATATAGTGTTAAATATCAATGTTGTCTGTCATTTTTTTAACATTTAAAATGTTCCACATGTAATTTGATAAAAAAAAAGGTCAATGGTAACATTTTTGATGGTTTTCCAGTGTAATGCAGCCTGGTCAAACTTTGATGTGTTAAATGAAGCCAATTCACTTCAATTTAAAACCTCTCAATGAAGATGGGTGTATAGAAGAAATGATTAACCTTACTGTGAAATCAACTTTTTCTAACTTATTATTTTAATTTAAAGTTTTATGAGCTTTTTCATTGAAAAGTTGCAAACATAATCCACATAAGGTGTGCAAACTTTGATGGAGGTGTCAGCTGAGTCAGGATGAGAAGTTCCTGTGGAGTGACATTTGTTGGTCTTCCTCTCATGACAGTCACCCAGATGAGTGCTCATTATAGCTAATTCACTTCAAGTTTGGGTAATGGAAAATGTCGAACCCCATGATGAAGTTGGATGGAGAAGAAATCGAGTTCCCTGTTTTCAAGTTAGGATTTTAATTTTAAAAGTGGTCCATATCAAATTAAGAAACGCATCAGTAGCCAGGCAGACAAATGTCCTTCATTTTAAATTAATGAGCTGTGCTGGATATGAGAAATAACTGCATGCAGACAGTTAAATAAAAGTTCATGTAAATGGGTAGACTGACTATCAACCTATTTGATCTCACTAGCAACAACAGTTGCCACATTTTTTGTAAACCTCTGGAATCTTAAATGTTGGTTTGATTTTGGGTAGCTAATTGAAGTCTTAAAATGAAAGAATAAGTTGTCTCTTATAATGTAATGTGGAGATGTATCTAAAATATTTTCAACATGCATATTATCAAGGGTCTTCAACTGATGTGCCTTTATGCATTTTTGATCATAAGGAGTAAATAAATGCATGACAACATTTGTTGTGGCTACCATAAAACAGTCATAGTATTAAAGCAAGATATTTTGATTTTGTCCCTACTCATATCCAAGGGCAGTGTTTCTCAACTGGGGGTCTGAGAACCCAAGTGGTGTAATTACAAGGGGTCCTTGTAATGACAGTGATGATGATGACATTTATAAAAATAAGATTATTTTAATGAAATTTGACTGAGATCTTCATCTAACTACAACGTGCATTTTTCATTAATTACATGTTTCTCAAGTACAGTTTATTGTATTTTGATAAGAAATCTCGCTCTTTTTTCACATTGTTTAAAATTACTTCACTGGGCTGTTAATAGAAGCTTAACACAGTCTGAATTCTTTTTTAAATTATGAGCCCACTAGTGTGTCTGTAGAGATGATTATTAAAATGTTCATTTTGTTTTCTGACAATAAAGAGTTTTAGTTAATTTTGCAACTGTAAATATTACATAGAAAGTTTGAGAGAGAGAGAGAAAGAGCGCTGGGGCAATCAACACTTGATGTCCCTGTTAGGCACAAGGTAAGTGACACAAACATGAATTTACGCTGTTTGTATTAAGATATCTGATGAAATAAATTTTATTTTAACTGTACACCAACATCTTTAATTTATCAGATGGAAATAACAGTTTTCAGGATGAGGAAAATCAGGTTTTTGTGAATATAGGCTGATGTGACATTGAGGAAAATTAATGAGGAGGCGTCTTTTAACAGCTCTGTATTAAAAAAACAGACAAATATTTCACAGTGAAGGTTCCTACAGACGTGTTCCTGAGTGGCTGAATGAGGGGGAGATGTCAGCTGTCTGCAGAAATGCTGCACCTGAGACATTCATGGTCATACATGTTAATGATTGTTCAAGTTTTTGATGAGTTAATTAAATCTGTTAAAATCTGTTTTTACCTCAAAGAGTGAATTAATGCCATAATGCAATTTAAAATGCAGTTTCTACTGTTTCTATGAATTACCCCTTCTGTGACCTGCTCAGAGTCACACTGATGTGTGTACCTGCATCTCTTTGAGGATCCAGCATGAGGTGGACAGAAGATTCTTAAATGTACATGTTATCTTAATCTGAGGGACATCTGAGTTTGTTTTTTCATGTAAAGCAGTTTAAGTTTTGATAGGGTTTTTTGCTCATCCACAGTCTTTATAATTTTCCTTCCTTCCTCAGTGAGACAAAGGGCCAGCTGCTCTGAGCTGTCAATCTGTGACATCACAACAGCTGAGCAACAGTGCAACTGTTTGAAAAATCATATTGTGGCCTTCTTGTTTTAGATAGGTGGACATACAGGCGTCAGCATTAGTGTTATTGTATTGGAGGTTTATGATTTTATTTATCTTTTTGGTATTCCTCCTAGTTTGTCCTCCCTTTTGGAATACATGGACATTCAGATGTCAATATTATGTTTTATTGTTTTGGAGGTATCTCAGTTTGTTTGCCAACTTTCTGTGTATCACAAACTTGTACTCCTCTGAATTTTACATGTTACCTATGTGTTAGTGTTTTGCAGCTATCACAGTGTGTGATGCTAGACAGCATATTTTTGGAGTTCAATCTGATCCAAGTTAGATCCTATTTTATTTTGGGTTTTTTTTCTAAATGAGTATTTATCTCAATTTTTTTTTCCTGTGAATTTTTACAAGTATGATATCCATTTGTGTTTTCAAGGTATCACAGTGTCATGACAGAAAGCACATTTTGGTATTGGGGTTCCATTTGATCACAGATAGATGCTACTTTAGTTGACCTATTTCCAGAGGTGGAAAGAGTACTGAAAATCTGTACTCAAGTACAAGTACTGTTACATTGCATAAATTGTACTCAAGTACAAGTAAAAGTACTGGTGTTAAAAAAATACTTCAGTAAAAGTACAAAGTACTCTTCTCATAAACTACTCAGAGTATTAATTACTTTTGAACCAATTGATGTTTATTGCATCGGTAACTACTTGGGCTCCGGGCCCCGGATGCTGTCTGAAAAGCCCCAAATCTTAAGTAATGTGAAGTACCGGAGTTCAACAGAAATATATAGGGGAGAAAGCCTCGGTTGTTCCCTTTTTTACATTTTACTTGATTACCAAAGAAATACTTGTTTAACTGAGACAAAAATGCAAAGTTAATAACTTGGATATGTCTGTCAGCTATTGGTGGTGTTTATTTGATTCAATCTCAAACGGAAAAGCCACAATTTTATGTCAAAGTATGCGCATCAGAACAACCGACCCCGACGGCAGGGTCGATAGTTCCCATGATAGGCTCAGCTGTTCCCTAAAAGGGTCAGTTGTTCCACCTTCTCTAAATTAAATAGCTTGCCATCTAAATTAATTATACAAAATATTTAACTCATCCACAAGTTCAGAGACATGTTTTTTAACTTGAAGTATTCACTTATTTTTAATTAAAGTAATTAAAATCAACATGAAATCATGTGTCATTAATGTCACTTCCTTGTTTTTGCCTGGAAACATTTCCACTTACCATCTTCATTGTGCAGTCGATTCCTCATCCAGAAGCAGTATGCCTACACTTTAAAAAAATTAGCCTAATTAGCCTTCTGATATTGTCACAATAATTTAAGGCTAGCCTGTTAACATAATTCAAATAAGTACAGGCCAATTCATCACACCGTAGGCCTATTAGGAGGAAAAATGTGTTACAGGCATCGGATACAAAATCAAATTAAGAAAACACAAACCACCATTTCATAAACAGCATTTTAATCAAAATTAGGCCACAGGCCTATTCAAGGTGCAACAGCTGTAAAAGAGGCAACAGTCATCTGTCCGCCTAACAGGGGCAACAATGCCCGCAAACAGTAAACATGGGCAACAAGGTTGCGGTAGAGACAATAATAAAAGTGCTAACCAGCTCAAATAATAAAATAAGTCACAACAGGGGCAATAATAGCCGCAAACAGTAAACATGGGCAACAAGGCTGCGTGTGCATAGAGGTAGAGACAATAATAAAAGTGCTAACCAGCTCAAATAATAAAATAAGTAACAATGTCACAGCCTCTAATCTGAATACTCACACCTGTCACAGATATAAGCTGGGCCAGGGGCTTGGGCGCACTGTTCATGTGACCACTCCCTACAGCTAGTGCACTGGATCCACTTCTCCCCAGGCTTTGAATCACTGAAATCTTCTCCAAAGACCTGACAAAGATAGACAGTCTTCTTCTCTGCCTTCTGCTTTCCTTTGGGCATCTTCTTTTTGACTTCTGGATTCAACTTCCTTACCACTTTTGGCCTCTTGACGCCTCTCTCTCTTACGTAGGCTTCAAGGGCTTCTTTTACCGGGGTGTCTGTCAGAATCTGTGTTGTAACCTTCCTTCTCTTTGTTGCTGCCTTTCGTGGCCCAGCTCTTGGGTGAGGCCGCACCTCTTCTGGAGAGAAATCCTGCTGGGAGGCTGGAGGTGGTGACAAAGCAGAGGAAGGGGTCTGATCGCCATCTTGAGCCGTGTGTTGAACCCTATCTTCTGGATTATAGGGCACTGGTGACAGGACAGCCCAATCTCTGGATTATAGGGCACCGGTGTCAGGGCAGCAAAGGATGTACCAGGCAGGTCTGCAGCTGTGTGGAAGACAAATGAATGAAAAATGACATCACTTCCAGTCCCTCTCCAAAGTTGGCTATCCCAGTCTAAAACATGGGCTAATCTTTAAGTGTATAAATGTAAGTTGACACACGAATGCTGACTCACCATCCATTTTCTCCGATCCAGGGGGTGGTGAGGTGGGCATTGTGAAGTCCTCTGTGAACAGGGCTACAGGGATCTCAGTGGCATGAGGGTCGTGGTTAGACGCGTGTACCTGGGCTGGTCTACAGCCACATGGACCAGTGGACCCCCTGTCGGGAGGGTCCACTGCCTGCGCCGGTGGACGGTCCAGGCCATGGGTTGTGGATGTCTGTACCTGAGATAGACATTACATTAGCTATATAAATAGATAAGAGTGAATACACAACACACCCAACAAATAAAAAAGAGGCTATCTGAGCTGTAGGCCTAGTGCTCTCCACTGCTGGCTCTGGTGGAGGACAGTCTGTGACTGCTGCTGGTGCGAAGTCCTCTGCTGTGAATTTTCCTGGGTTGAATGGCCACACTCCAGTGCACACGAAACCAGCAACGATGTTGCTGGGTGTTGCAGCAAGTGGTAGGGCCTCTTTCACCATTTTAGGGATGTCATATATTGTGACTGGCTGGCCAGGATGGTCTCTGGTCCATGCAGTTAGCCTTGTCCCATAGTACCTAAAGAAAACATTTTTATCATCCGTTTATTTATTCATAATTATTCAAATGTTATTTATTTATTTATTTATCTATTTAATATATTTATGAATGTATTTATTTATTTGTTGTGCATTTACCTTTTGAAGGGGCCAAAGACACTGCGGTCCAGTGGCTGCAGTTTGTGGGTGCAGTGAGGGGGGAAGGTTAGGAGCACGATGTGATTCTGCTTGCAGAAATCAATAAAAACATGACTAAAGAGGAAATAAAGCCACTGTCAATTTGAGGGTGTTAAGATGCCACCACTTTCGTATGTTTAAATAAGTGCTTCTCTAACTTTTGAATTCCATGGTCTTCCCTTAACTAAGACAGCATACAGGGTTCCCTTTGTCAGAGTAAAGTGTAGACCTTGGAATTTAAAAGTTTGAGAACCACTGTTGTATGGAATCTTCATTTTGCAACCTTACCTGTTTTCCAATGCAAAGCTAGCAACACAAAGTAAAGTCGATGGGAGAGGCTACACTAAGCTAACAGATTACAGCATACAGCTATATTAGCCAGGCAAGAAGCTATGCCAAGCTAGCAACAACGTAAACCAGATAGGAGAGGCTAAGCTGAGCTAACAGGCTATAGCCTACGGTTACACCATTAGCCAGGCGAGAAGCTAGGCAAAGCGAGCAACAACGTAAACCAGATGGGAGAGGCTAAGTTGAGCTAACAATAAACTACAACATTAGCCAGCCGAGAAGCTAAGCTAGCAACACAATGCGAAGCTTCGGCGTCGGCGACCATAAGAAAACAAAAGGAAAACAAGAAATGTTACTGTCGCTAAATCAATACATCTTTCGCACCATTAACAGCTATATCAAATACGAGTTACTATCATAAACAATAAAGGATGGACCATGCCCGTGACATACTCGCTAGCAGCAGCATCCTCGTGGTGTGAGTCTCCACCGCAGCCATTCAGTTGTGGCTTATCATCCCAGCGGGGTCAGAAGTGCCTCTTGGAAGGGGCGGAACTAACGACCCCGCCTGACAAAATTTATTTAAAGACTTAATATAAGGCATTTCTTTTCTATACATGCAATTAAAACTTACACGACGTGACCATGGACAGATAGACGATTAAAATGAGGTGTATTTTGACAGTTTAAACGATAAAATCTATTCAATGCGTGAACATTTGCGAAGAGACTGATACTGGCATTACCTGTGCCATTGGTGGGGGTGATGACAAAAGGAGGTGATCCGGCGTTACACCAAAATCTGTGACCCGTCAGAAACTGTGACTGCAGGGGGCAGAATGGGTTAGGGTTAGAACAAGGATTAGGGTGAGGGTAAAGGTGCGTTCACACCGCAAGCGACCCAGCTACCAAAGTCGCGTCGCCCACTGATGTAGCGTCGCGCGACCTGTTTGGTCACCGTTGGCGTCGGCCGTCGGTCGGTGACGTCACGTCCGCTCGAGTTTTACCGCGATCATATCATATATCACATAATAGGATGTATAAGCGGACATTATTCCAGCTGTATCCTTTTCATTCACTTATCAACCACAAAACTTTGCAGTTGATGATGCAGCAGCATCATCTGTGAGTTTACCGCGGTCCGTCTGCAAATGTCCTCACTGAGATTATGCTGCGTTCCATTTACCTCGGAACTGGGAACTGGGAAATGGGAGTGACGTCATCTCCGACTTATCTGCATTCCAGTTGAAGTCGGAAAAAAAACGTGCCGATCGACCAGGCTATTGTTAGCCGTTGTTAGCATGCCTGCGTTGTTGTTCACAAACTTCACATGAAGAATGTGATTATCACTATGGCAGCATTTTTGTAAATATAAGTCTAAGAATACTATGTATACAGCTGATCTAGAGCAACACACACTAGTCAGAAGTGCAAATAAATTGAATATTACAGGAGCTAAATAACTGTTCACACTGGGGGCCAGGGGCGGTTGGCCCATAGTGGGCGATAGTGCATCGCCCTCCTTAATCCACGTGAAAAGAATGAAGAGAAAAGAGTTTATAGTGCCTTGATTGTTCCTGTCTAAGTTTTCATATTGTTGTTTAATCAGCAGCCCGACTATCGCTGCGATGTCACTGTCCAACCAGCGGCCCCGCCCCCTTGAGGCGATTTCAGTCAGACTCGAAATCGCCCCAGGCGCTCTCATCGACTTACATGGAGAGACTCTTTTTTTCAAATTTTGGACCTCACAATGCATTTCTATGGGCTCAGGGAGGGCTTGCCCCAACGTGATAACGTCATACGCACTGACGCCTGCTCGGACCAGACGCACAGCGCGCGCATGCGAGAGAGATGATTCAAAGTTAACGTGAGTGATTTATCAGTGGAGTATCAGTATTTTCGGAGTAAATAGTGTACAAGTATTGCAAATAATAGCATTAGTTTAACTCTGGGGTGTTTCCTTGTTGTTCTTTTGCCTAATTTTTGCTGTGTTTTGCCGTTTATTTGCCGTTTTTGCCGTGTATTCGCCTTATTTTTACCGTGTTTTGCCGTATATTCGCCGTTACATGCACATGTTAACATACACACTATATAAAAGCAAATTCCAGTTGAGGATCGATAAAAACTCCCTAAAAGAACAACTGAAGAGAGCATATTGAGAAATGACAGGGAGGAAGGGGAAGAAGCAGTGAACTGTGCAGAAAAATCCCTCCATGGATGTGAGGACAGCAAACTTGGACTCTGTCTTCATCTGGACAGGAACTGCTTCAGGAACTTATTGTTAATAAAAAACACCTGGACATGGTTTAATATAACAAACTGTAACATGGACACTAAATACAGTAGGCCAACAGAATGTTTGAGTGTATGCTAATATGTTTTTATCATCTCAAAAACATTTGTACATGTTCATTTACAATTTTTATAAAGAGAAACATGTTGAAAATTCATATCAGTTTTCTTTTCTTGTAATTACACACTTAGCATTTATTAGATAACTGCCAAATACTTGCCAGACTTGTTTACATTTATTTGTTATGAACATAGGGTGAATAAAATTTGTCGAAAGGACCTTTCCATTGACATTTAAGACATTTTTTGACAAAGAAAGACCAGGCTGTTATAATTACAGTATTCAAAGAGTTATTTGGGACCACCTAATAAGTAAGTGTGTACTGTGGAACCAAATGTATAGCATTTTAGACATTAACTTGATTTAGCTTTACAAAAATACTGTACAGTAATGCGCATGTTATGTCTGGTGTTGCCATCAACAGGGAAAATAAATCAAACAATGTAATTATAACACTGTAAAGTAAGCTATCTGCCTTAAATTATTATTAGCTATTGAAGGGGTGATCGTAGCCAGTACCATGTCTGTTGCCCCCCCTGAAAAATTTTTCAGGAGCCGCCACTGCTGGGGGCTGCCATCTTTGATCGTCAACTCGGGGGTGGTGAGGTCTCCCCGAGTTCTGAGTAGGATATTCCGACCTCGGGGGTGTTCCAGATAGAATTTCCTACTCGGAAGTGGGAAATTCCGACCTCTGACTACAACTGGAACGCACCATTAGTTCCACTTAGAAGGAAGTCATCCGCCCTGTAGTTCGGATGAATAACTGCACCGTCACACGTACACACACCGCTGATTGGCTGATGCCACACAGCCACACACGACATCGCCTGAATAGATCAACTTTTTTTTAACTTTGACATCGCGTGACGAGTGAAGTGATCGTCTTGTCGCCGGCTGTTGCATCGCGGGTGGGTTAGCCCCGCCCCATCGCGGCTATACATTGACTTTGAATGGAGACTGATCACCGAGGTAGTACAGGTAGCGTCCGGTGTGAACGCACCTTAAGAAGTCTCTGCTATCCATGGGTCTGCCATCCCTTGGTCACAGTTTCTGACGGGTCACAGATTTTGGTGTAACACCGGTCTCCGCACAGGTTTGGGATGGTGATAATCCAGAAGAGGAAGTCCAAAAATGCCAGAGAACTGATTGACAGCATTTGATTTGACTCATGATTGGCTTAAATTGAGAATAACTATTGACCCCGAGGAACTACCGACCCCCAGTTATATACAAAGCAAACAGGCATAAGGTCATGTACACTAATATTTTGTTGGACAACCCTTTGAGACAATTATTAAAAATCAAGCTTTTTCTGTAACTCTCCATCAAACTTCTGCTCCTGTTCAAAGGTATTCTGGTGCTCTGACTTATCCAGGACAGTTTTTTTTTATTATTCTTTTTAAACACAATTCCAAAGCAATGTCTTATTTCAATAAAATCAAATTTGGCCAATATTTTTTTATTATAACTATTTCAGTTTCTAGTTGAGTGACTATTGTAAATTTTCTTTGGGTATGAATATATTTGGGGATGATTGTATATAAAATATGGCTCAAATCCATCTTCATGTATGCAATTGCTGTAAAGTGGTTAGAATTTGGAAATTGAGAAGCTGTATTATTTTTAAAAAAAAGCACCAATTTTTTGCACATGCTAAAAAAATCTATCATTCATCAAGGCTAAGTCCCAGAACTCTTCAATCCTAAATCCGCCCATGGTCGGTGGCTGTCCAAATATTGAGCTACAACAAGAAATGCAGCTCAATTTTGCATGCACGTGTGAACACCTTAGCTAGCTCTGTCTTATTTTATTTTCAGGCTAACCCACGGCAGTGACAACCTCTTTGCAGGCATATCTTAGCCAAACGATTAGCCTTTACACATGAAAAGTAAGAAAGCAATATTAGACAAGGATAGTTGTAGTCAGTGGCGGCTGGCCAATAGAGGGTGCTAGGGCAACCCCCCCACCCCAGTGGAGAGCGTGATATTAAATGTATTTACTTTATTTTGAAAAAATGAATATTACCAAAACTTACTTATTCAAATGTGTGAAATAAATATAAATATAAACACAAATATACTTATATTAATATATAAAGTAATTAATTTCATTAATGTCAAACAAAAGTAAGCCTTCTCCTCTCTACCTCCGTGTCTGATGGGCGCTGGAAAAATCGCCCCTGAGACAGTGACGAATAGCCAATAGGGGACTGTTACTAGGGCAAGATAAGGGCATATCAACGTGAATTTGGCCAATCAGCGTCGTTGAAAATAATCTCCGAAGGGCGCTTTTAGAAACGCCCCTCGGGTTTATTCGGCTCGTGTCGGCGTGCCGGTGTGCTGAATTACTTGGTGACCGTCCAGGCAGATGTCAAGGGGGCGGGCCTTTGAAGGACCCTTTTGTTTACTATCCAAACACCTCCCGTTATTACATTATATTCCAAAATTATCTCTTTACACCTATTTATTTACTTACTTAGTGGTGAAAGTGACTTCACAACATTTAGCGTGACAACAAAAGATTTTGAAGACTTACAGACTTATTTGACGGCGTAAATATACGGAAGGTAAAATGAAGGTATAACTATCTTAGGTGCCTGATCAAAATGTCAAACTTTCGACAGTGTCAACTTGTGATAGCCCCGAAACCCGCATTTTACCGTCAGTTCGGCGTATCAACAAACAATTCATTCATGCTCAACTTATAACGGAGACGGGAGGACTTGAAAATAGGCAAAGAGAAGTAGGGTTTTTATGTGGAGGAAAAGAAATGTGGACAATTAGACACATGTTCACCTTACTCATTTCTCTCTACATTGGTTATGTAAGCTTTTCATCAGTATATGGTTGACCATTTGTATATAATTATGTGTGTGTGTGTCTAATATGTATGTGCACCATTCTGTAATCTGTTATTTTTATTTGGAATCAATATTAACACTTTTATGAAGCACTGATGTCCTGTAGTTTGTGTCGAATCGTAGTGGGATGGTTGTTAAAAACTGAGTGTTGCACAGTACTGCCCCACCAAGAATATTTTTCACCAGCCGCCACTGGTTGTAGTTCCTCTTACCACAATCCATTTTAGCTTCTTTATTTATAAATCAGTCTACAGGGCCGCCAACTTTTCCAACAATCTCGGAGTGAGATTTGGTGAAGCCAATTCAAATTTTCAGCACGGCAGGGCGACATTCAACACAAAATGCCTCATTTTGTGTGGGTTTAATCAGACTATACAGCACTCAGAAGTACGAAAATGGTGCAAGTGCAATGAACTTAGGTAAAGACAAAAAATAAAATTAAAACAAATGCTATGTTTTTGCTGTGTTGTCTGATACTTCCTCAAATTGCCTACATAGTGATATTTAAACCATACCTGTAATTCTGTCATTGTTCCTCCTGTTTCCTACCTGAATAATTAAGATAAATGACAAAAAATTTGTTTTGTGGCTGATCAGTTGTCAACGGCTAATTCTATCAAATGAGATACAAATATATATATATATATATGATAAACTTTGAGATTTTTTAATTTTGTTGAATTTCAGCAGAAAGTGAAATGAATATTTCAGATCCAAAAAAAAAGGATTTTTCTTGCTATTATTTGTGCTTTCGTGCTTTAAAGGGTTAAATTATGAAATGTATTTGAATATACAATTAGCCAAGATTTAATTTTCCTATTAAATGAAACACATTGGCATCAATGTGTAGGCTACAAATCCACACCACTATGAACTATCTAGTATAAATCTTGAAAACACATGTAGTGATTTCAATTGGAGGACAAGGAGTGAAAATTAACCTTCAGAATGTAATTATAAACTGGATTTGTTCAAGTCACATTATTTTCAAGTCAGTACATCTTCAATAAAATATCAAACTCAAAGTAATAATAGTCTACAGAAATTAATTTATACACAGCAAAAAGAGATGTGTCAAAAATAACACATGTGCAGAATTTTGACACATGTGGTGAGTGCGTTCAGGGACGACACGTTGTGTTGATTTTTACACAATAGTTGTGTGAGTCACTTCAACACATTTAGTGTGTCAAGTAAAAATACACACAAATGTGTTATTTTAACCTATTTTGTGTTGATTTTTACACATTCAATATGTTAGCCTTTTTAACACATAAACTGTGTCAGGTAACAAATGTGTGAATCCAGCACATTATGTGTTGAATATGTGTAACCCGAAAATGTGACTTTTAATGAGTCGATTCTACACTTTAATAAGTTAACTTAGAGCCAGGCATTTACAGATGTGAAAAATGAGGGGGAAAAAGACAAATATTAAACAATAGCCATTTATTAACAGCATATTAAAAATATACAAATATAATCAATTTTATGGAGTTAGCATCCTCTGCTTTAAGACCATTCAACTCAAAAGTCCAGTGTCTGTCTTATTTGAATCATAAACAGTTTTTTTTTTACATCATAAATATATTGAAAACTGTAGACTGAATAAATTTTCCTTGATGATTCTTTTCCATCTTCAAAGACAGCAGTAAGAACTTTGACCAATTCAACTTCAAAGATCATGTCCTAGGGGAAAGAAAGAAACAATATGTAAACATATTTTATTTCAAGACTTCTCAACTTAATATAAATGACAAGCTTTTTAATTTTCACATCTTAATTTTTACATGAATTTGACTATTTAAAAATTATTTTTTTGTTACTGAATATCATAGTCAGACAGGATCAAAGCTCATGTAACTGAAATAAAAATTGATTTTTAAACCATTGGCACTAAGCATTTGGTAAGACTTTGTTTATTTCTACTGTATGTATTACAAGCATGACTAAATTCTGATGAACTACTAACTTTGTGTGTTTTTGGGGTGTTTAAAATGCCAGCACACACTTAAACACATACACAAATTAATGCACACACAGTCAAGCAGTTTACAATATTTTGTTTTCCTTAAAACAAAATTGGACCTGTTAAAGATACCTGTATTTTCTTTTATATTTGGAAAAATTGATAAAAGCAACGCTTTATTACTAACTTCTCAAAATAGTGAATTTCCTTTAAATTTAATCTGAAACTTGAGTAAAATAAAATTCAAAAAGTTGAGTATCCCCCCAGCTGTTTATTTTAAAAACAATTTTTCATTTTGGATGTGAATGGGTTTGTGTTATACTCCACTGAATCGGAAAACACTTTCTCATGCTTTTAGTTACAGGATACATGTTCAATCACATCTTATTTACTGGGATTGTTGTTCATTACCTTTTAAGGATTATTTTTCTAAAGTTAGATTCATGCTCCCGCTAAAATACTACATACTGTGGGGTGTCTTGAGACCAGATAAACAGTGTATCATCATGAAGAACTTCAAAACGATTCTGACAATTATAATGAGGATTTGAGTGATTGTGATATACTTTTCATCATAAAAACAGACTTGAGTCTGTGGTGCATTTTATACTCTGTGCATTTTATTTAAAACTTGTACGAACCTAAGTGATAACTTAAGCTGACTGAAGGAGTCATAGCTAACTGAAAGCCATGAGATAAATTATCTCATCTTTGATATATTAGTGCTGCTGAAAAAATTCCCTCACGAAAATATACAGTGGTCAAGTGACCATGCTAACATCAGGTGCTATCTGTGCTGTGACTGGCACCTGTTGCTAACACAAGCTAAATTGGATTACTGCTTCCTAAAATGTGTCCTGTATTAGCTCAGCAGACTTTGCTACGGCTAAGTTAATTGTTTATGCATATATTAAAAATGAAAAAGGTAACTTACCGGTGGTTCGGCTGGCACTTCCATCACAACGACGTACCCCTTCTGCCACAGGAGTGTAAGGAAGAGGGGACGGATGTAGGCTTCAAAGCTGACCGTGATTGGCTTTCAAAATGTAGCCGTTACTTTTGAATAATGTAATATTTCTGAAGCTTGGAAAGTAATTTATTTATTACATTTGGTTAGTTATAAATATTATATGTGGTAAAATTAAATAAAAAGGACAGATTTCAATAAAACCTATTAAACACAAACTGCCGCCCTCAGGACTTGACACATGACAACTGTGTCAATGTGTCCAGACATTAACACATTATGTGCTGAAATCTACACAAAATGTGTGAAAATGTGGTTGACACAAATTGTGTGTATTTATTTGACACATCTCTTTTTGCTGTGTACATCTTGAGAAATCTAAAACAGAGTAATATTCGTGTGTCATAAATGAGAGGGTGAGGATGTCAGACCCTCTGACTGCCACAGCCAGGCAGTACACAGATTCATTGCAAACCAAGATGAACAGCTGTGCTATTTACAGTGGAATTTTTGTTTTATTTTAACAACTAACTCCCTTCTATTTAGTTTAAATACCATGCTGCGACAATGTGGAAAGTTGAAATGTTGTCAGTAAGCTTGTTTAGCAAGTCAAGTGATAAAGAATTTATTAACCGAGGATGGCAGGAGTGGGGGTTGAAATCTTTCAATAGTTAAAATCGTCAACTAAAGTATTATAAGACTCGACTTGACCTGTACTGCACAGCCAGAAAACATAACCATATAATTGGAAAACTTTTGTGTTTACAATGTGTAGTTCCGGTGGACAACTTAATAGAAGGTGGGGAAACGACCAGTGGTGTAATTTTTGTTTTATTCTTGTTGGTAAACACTGATGGATATTTGTGTGCTTAGGCCTCCATACACTGAAGACATTTTACCACAGTTTTACCTGATTTTTACACTGCCCACTAAAAACAGTCTTGAGACCTACTTATGGGCCTCCACCCACAGGTTGAGAACCACTGCACTAGTAGATTGTATTTGAAGCTTGATCCTTCAAACATTGCTCTTATATCATGAAGAATATGTGACCCATACACCACAGGATGAAGTAATCATTTAGAAAACAGTGAGTGAGTGAAACAGAGGCTCAGAGCTGGACTGATGAAGAATGTCGCGTTTTGATTCATCAAAAGGTTGACCCGTTATTTCTTAAGTCTCTGTGTTCACTTAAAATGTGAGCATGAGCTATCAAGACACAGCTTTAATCATAGAATCACATAAAGTATCCGACGATCTCTCACTGTCTGCTGGGATGCGCGTCTTTCTGTGCCTCACACGGCACAAAGAGGATCGCGCGTATACGGAAAGTCAAAGTTCAAGTCACACAACCATATAAGTATGTTTGCACATGTTATAGTGGTTAT
Source organism: Scarus forsteni (assembly GCA_036419115.1). Taxonomy (NCBI): domain Eukaryota; kingdom Metazoa; phylum Chordata; class Actinopteri; order Labriformes; family Labridae; genus Scarus; species Scarus forsteni. Next base: position 35,452,774 of record JAZDUH010000359.1, read on the forward strand.
ACTGTATTTCTTGGCGTTTTCTGGTGGCATACTTTGTTTACCTGCGTATCTGGTTTACTGCACCACTGGAGACGACCCTGCGTCCTCCCACTGCGGTCACATCAGCCGTCTCTCGATTTCGCGTGGTCAAGCCAGCCGCTCCAACATTTAAACTGCGCTATTATTACAGACTTTATGGCAAGAGCACAGAAACAAGTGGGAAAGTCAAGTACTAACGGCTGCGACCTGCGGGAAGGCGGGGCTAGATGTCCAGCCCCGCCCACATCCATTACGCCATTGTGATTTGTTCAGGGACAGTCCAGCCCCGCCCACATCCACTACGCCATTGTGGTTTGTTCAGGGACAATCGGGATTTCAGAAACTCGATTGAAACAGCGTTCTATTTGACTGACGGCTGACTTAGAAATAATAAACATTCAATGAACATGAATGAACATGAAAACTGTTTGTTCTTGGCAGCGATACATTGTGTTTTTGCAAATAATAAATAGGTTTTCACCATTGATAACACTAACGGAAACCCATAAGGAGAATGGTATAGCAGAATGCTAAGGAGTGGAGAAGTGACTGATTGTCATTTTATTAATCAATTACTCACAATCATGTAGTACGGAAACGTAGTACTGTCACCCTCTATAAATAAAAAATGATTAGTAACACATTATAACGTGTTATGTTTATTGTTAGAACAATATATTTTCACATTATAATGTGATAATCTTTATTGTTAGAACCTGAAACGTTTCATGTTATGACGTGATAGTTTGTTATATTGTAAAATGTGATAATTTATATTGTATAAACGTGATTTTATTATGTGATATATTGTATTAAATTATGACGTTTTTACAATATAATCACGTTTATACATTATAATTATGACGTTTTCACAATATAATTATCACGTTTATATAATATAAATTATCACGGTTTTACAAATTTAACAAACTATCACGATATAACGTGAAAACATATTGTTCTAACAATAAACATAACACGTTATAACGTGTTACTAATCAATTTTTATTTATATAGGGTGACAGTAATATGCTTCCGTAATGTAGGCTACATCAACACATTTTTAAATAATCAGTAAAAGATCACATTATATAATTCACTTATCTTCCAGTGATGTCTCAGCCTGAAAAAAAGTTTTTACCACTATTTAGCCAACATCAATTTATTAATATTAACCTCTGTTTAAACTGTATTTGTATTATTTTTGTATTATTAACCTCTGTTTAAACTGTATTTGTATTTTCATTATTCAAATTGTTACCAACAGAATTTAGCTTTGCCAACCCCCTGACCAGCCCTCTCTCTACAATTACATTTCTATAGAGGGCATCCAGTACACCACCATCTTTTGTACTATTTTATTTTTATTATATCTGACCTAATATCAGAATGTGTGAACAAGTGTTTGTGATAGCAAATAACAGAAACCAAAGGAAAAGCTGTTCGAATATTTAGCAACAATGAACAGACTCTTCTGATCAAATTATGGAAGCAATAGCAGGTCAGGCTAAACATGATACTATGGGTGCAGCCTCCAAGCAGACCAAGCCATTTTCTTACAAAAAAATGTACAATTATTATCTTTTCATCCTCCAGTTAAGAAGGGAAGACGTCCACCACTGGCGTTTTTTTTGTTTGATCCATCAAGATGTTATGAAGTGGATGATCCTGGTGGTTGTTCTGAACGGCCTCTCACATCTTCTGTGTACATGTCTCCACAACCAAGTAGTTAACCCAGCTGCCTTGCATCTTTGTGTATGATACAGCCTCCCCAACAGACTGCAGCATAAAACAACACACTTGCCACCACAGACAGATAAATCATCTACTACAGATGTTTCAACAATTAATTCAAACAAAATAATACAAAACATGAACATTTGACTGAAATTCTTCTTCTTCGCTGTCCACTCCTAAAAGGAAAGCATAACATGTCAATAAATTTGGAAACAAACGTAGAATTTTGGTCAATGATAACTACAGTTATTATTTAGTCATGCACATATTTACTCAGTCTGGAAGAACTAGAGCAAATATAAGTATTTGTTGAGTACTTGTTGAATATAACTGATAACTTGTAGTCATTTTGTTTTCAAAGTAAAAAAAAAAGTAGAATTAAGTAGTAGTAGTATTATTAATAGTTTATTTTAAAAGGGGGAATAGTCCACTAGCAGCTGCAGTATGATGATAGTAATGGTAAAGGTACTAAATAAATATATCACAGTAAATAAAATAAAAATAAATTATAGAAGAGTAATAAAAATAAACATAGGGTGGAATATTAACAAGCAGAGGAGGAACAACAACATCATTAGTGGCAGGTGATATATAGGGGCAGGGAGGGGTTGCCATTGTTGTAATGGTAATAGTAGTAACAACAATAGTAATATTATTATTTTTGTTATTATTATTATTTTCATATTTTGTTATTGTGCGTTATTGTGTGCTGTGAGAATATTCAATGCAACGATTTCAGGCACGGGCACATGTACGTGCGGTCGTACACACAAACCAGACTCTTATATAAATCATATTTACATGCGTATTAAACTTTAAATACATTATTACTCAGCTGTGTTTCAATAAAACATGAAAAGGTCATCTGCTTTTAATATTGCGCTGTTCACTGTTACTTTACGCTGCACAAATTACGAGCATAAATGCGTTCACTCCACTTGTTTCTGGTGTCAGACCGGAGTGAAGAGACCCATCCAATATGGCGGCGACGCACGATAACGCTAACGCTAATATCGCGTAGGATAATGTTACCACACAAGCTAAATGTTGACCATTAACCTGCCAACATAACCTAAAGCTATACAACAGCAATATACAGCAACAAAATCGCCATGAGATATGAGTAAAGCTTTTCATTCACACGATTTATTGTAGCAACGTAATTTTACTCACCGACATGACCATCTTGACACCGAAGCATGATGGGAAGAGGTGGAGTAATCTGGGAAGGATTTCTATATTTGGAATAGTTGGGCGGGGCTGGACCTTTGTGGACGGGGCTGGACGTCCAGCCCCGCCTTCCCGCAGGCCGCAGCCGTTACCCTCTCGGGAAAGTCGGCGCTAATGCTGCGTTCCATTAACCTCGGAACTGGGAAATGGGCGTGACGTCATCTCCGACTTATCTGCATTCCAGTTGAAGTCGGAAAAAAAACGTGCCGATCTACCAGGCTATTGTTAGCTGTTGTTAGCACGCCCTGCGTTGTTGTTCACAAATATCACATGAAGAATGTGATCATCACTCTGGCAGCATTTTTGTAAATATAAGTCTAACAATACTATGTATACAGCTGAACCAGAGCGACACACCCCAGTCAAAAGTGCTAATAAATGGATCGTTACAGGAGCTAAATAACTGTTCACACTGGGGGCTGCCATCTTTGTTTGTCAACTTGGGGGTGGCGAGGTCTCCCCGAGTTCGGAGTAGGATATTCCGACCTCGGGGGGCGTTCCAGATAAAATTTCCTACTTGGAAGTGGGAAATTCTGACCTCCGACTACAACTGGAACGCACCACAACTAACAAGAGCGTGTGTGAACTTCCGGTTTACAAAATAAATGGTGGTTGTGAAATACAATAAGATGTTATTGAAAAAATATGAGAACTACATCAAGATATACTGTTCAAATTTATTGTTGGGAATACATTAAAATTCATAAAAAATTATACAAAAAATGTGTTCAAATGCAATAAAAAGTGGTGTGTGTCATAGAGCAGGCCTAGATCTATCATTCTTTGTTGATTTTGGACTACTGGGTGACATGACCTGGTAGTTATTGAGCTACAATGCTCATATTTACATTATAAAACACATTAAAAATTCATAAAAAATCTGCAACGTATCCAAATGCAATAAAAAGTGGCGTGTGTCATAGAGCAGTCTTAGATCTATCATTCTTTGTTGATTTTGAACTACTGGGTCACGTGACCTGGTAGTTATTGAGCTATAATTCTCATATTTACATTATGAAATACATTTAAAAATTCATGAAAAATATGAAATGTATCCAAATGCAATAAAAAGTGGTGTGTGTCATAGAGCAGGCTTAGATCTACTATTCTGTGTTGATTTTGAACTACTGGGTCACGTGACCTGGTAGTTATTGAGCTATAATGCTCATATTTACATTATGAAATACATTTAAAAATTCATGAAAAATATGAAATGTATCCAAATGCAATAAAAAGTGGTGTGTGTCATAGAGCAGGCTTAGATCTACCATTCTGTGTTGATTTGGAGCCACTAGGTCACATGAACTGGTATAATACTAATATTTACTTTATGAAATACATTAAAAAAAATCACTTTTTATTGCATTTGGATACGTCTCATATTTTGAATGAATTTTTAATGTATTTCATAATGTAAATATGAGCATAAAGCTATTATGCTCATATTGGTCACTAGTACTACTAGTAGACAAAAAACGTTCACGAGTACTACTAGTAGACTCTTTTTAGTCTACTAGTACTACTAGTGGACTTAAAAATGTTCACTAGTACTACTAGTAAGCCTTATATGCTGACAAGGGGGCGGAAAAAAGCAAATTCAGGCATCCCATTGGCTTTAGAAAATATAAGCACCAATCAGGGTGCCTGCTTTTCTAATAATCCCTCCTACTTCATTTGCATTAGGTCTACTAGTACTACTAGTGAATATTTTGGCTTTACTTGTACTACTAGTAGACTTAAAAGAGTCTACCAGTACTACTAGTGAACTTTTTTTGGTCTACTAGTAGTACTAGTGAGCCCAATTCTTGTTTCACTAGTAAAGGTTTTTGGCACACTAGTGTGTAAGTAGACCTTACTAGCGAAGCAAAATAGCCTACTAGTTGGCAATTTTAAGTTACTAGTACTACTAGTGCAGCTTTGAGCTTTTACTAGTAACATTTTCTTAGTCTACTAGTAGTACTAGTGACATAAAATGGTCTACTAGTAGACAATTTTGCCTCACTAGTTGTGACGGTGGTAGTTATGACCCAGAAGCAAGCAGATAAGATGAGCAATGAACAGTCTTTATTTAACAGCAGATTCAGACACAGTTCAGAGCGGGGTTTGAACCCGCGACCAGGAGATTTGCAGACAAGTGCTCTCACAACTGAGCTAACCCGGGGATGTTCAGAAAATGGTTCACTGAGTGTTTTCATGGGAGAAGCTGCGGCTTGAGCAGGGCTTGAACCCGCGACAGGAAGATCTGTGATCGGATACTCTACTGACTGCGCCACACAGGAGATGCTCAGACAGGGGCTCACACAGTCTTTACAGGGGTGTAGCTGCGACTTGAGCGGGGCTTCAACCCGCGACAGCAAACTTAGAAGATGAACACTTCTCTGATTGCAACACACAGGAGGAGTCCAAAACTTAGACCCACACAGTTTAAACAGGAAACAGGCTGTGGCTTGAGCTGGGGCCGAACCCGCGACAGCTCGATCTGTAGTCGGACACCTTACCGACTGAGCCACACAGGAGATGCACTGACAGAAGCTCACACAGGCTTTACATGAGGAGGTGATGCAGGCTTGACACACACAGACGAGCAGAGGCGTTCAGGTACACTCGGCGATGTGATTCAGGCGAACTCACGTTGTCGAAGACAGGCAGGGAGTCAGATACCAGGCGGATGGCACAACGTAGGGCAGACAGGGCTCGGCAACAGGAGACGGAAGCAGGATCAGATACCAGGCGTGGTTCACAACGTAGGGCAGACAGGGCTCGGCAACAGGAGACGGAAGCAGGATCAGATACCAGGCGTGGTTCACAACATAGGGCAGACAGGGCTCGGCAACAGGAGACGGAAGCAGGATCGAAAGCTGGGGATTCAGACAGGCGGGTGAAAGCAGGACAGAAGCTAGTCGATACCTTGGAGTCAAGCCGAGGGTCAGGCGTATGAGGCAGAGTCTGGGACGAAACTTGTCGGCAACGGGTGATCAATCCGGGAAACAAGTCTGGAAGTCTCAGCATGAGTGCGATGACAGTCTGACAACGACTGAGTGTGGAGCTGGGGCTTTTGTAGCTGGCTTGATTGCCGGAGACGAGGTGCAGGTGTGAGCAGCAACACAGGTGAGGTGAGTCTGGACTGATTAGAGTGGAGCAGGGAGTGACAGGCTGCGGATGAGGCTGAGGCTGAAGCTGAGATTGTGACACTAGTAAGGTCTACTTGCGCACTACTGCGCCAAAAACCTTTACTAGTAAAAAATTTTTTGTTTACTAGTACCACTAGTAAACCCACAGTAGTACCAGTAGAATATTTTTTGTCTACTAGTAGTACTAGTAAAGCCAAAATATTCAGAAGTAGTACTAGTAGACCTAATGCAAAGGAAGTAGGAGGGATTATTACGAAAGCAGGCACCCTGATTTGTGGTTATATTTTCTAAAGCCAATGAGAAGCCTGAATTTGCTTTTTTCCACCCCCTTGTCAGCATATAAGGCTTACTAGTAGTACTAGTGAACATTTTTAAGTCCACTAGTAGTACTAGTAGACTAAAAAGAGTCTAGTAGTAGAACTAGTGAACGTTTTTTGTCTACTAGTAGTACTAGTGACCATTTTTGCTTCACTAGTAATACTAGTGACACTTTTTGCTTTACTAGTAAAGTCTACTTGCACACTAGTAAACTAAAATTGAGTACATGTACTGCAAATTTGAGTACTAGTAGAGCTGATCAAGGGTTGATATCACTGATATCAAATAAATGCTCAAACGGCTTTCCATAGACGGCTGACGTGACCGCAGTAAAGAACTGGTGTCTAAGAAGAATTTGTTCATTCTCGGCAGGTGAGTGCACTCAACATTCATAACACAAGCTGACTGATAGTCTGACTTGCTACACAGCACACCCAGATGCTATCCTTCAGGTAGAGGTCTTGACAAAATTCAAATCATTTACCCAAGTAAAAAACAGTAAAGCGATTCTAAAATAATCCATCACAAATAATGCATAAAAACCCTATTGAAGTTAGAGTGCAAAATTATGTTATGTTAAAATGTGGCTAAACTGTCGAATTAAATATACTGATGTGCTCCTTCTGACTGATATACTGTCAATGTAAACATAAGATGAATACTTCTGAAACATTACAATCTAGCAGCATTTTTGTTTTATCTGCCAGAGGTAGGCCTATAGATTCAACTACTCATGCATTTGTACATACATAGACACCAAATAAGCTATATCTGAGCAGTGGTGAGTGGTAGTTAATGTAAAATTAAATCAGAATGCTTCTAAAATGTGTACCTGATTAGAAAAAGCTTTCTGTAGGATGCCAAAATCCAAAAAACTCGGAAACCACTAGTTTAATCATTAACAATGTGCAGTATTTAAAATATTTGTATTCAAATCTTAAATATTGCTTTTTTACAACTGTTAGTAGGATGCACTGAAGTATCACCGAGCAGAAACTAAAAATCTTATACGATTAAAAAAGCAAAATGGTATCATCAATCTTTGAATTTTAAATCAATTGAGGTTTATGTAGTTTAGTTTAGTTTAGACAACTTTATTTATCCCAATGAGCAATTCTGATTTTGCAGTCCACCTAGGCTACACATACATCTACAAACAGCAAAAAGAGACAACAAAGAACACTATATAAATAAAAGTCAGTACATGACAGAGAGCACATCGATACACAGCATCATTGATGATGATATTTATAGTCAAAAAGCAAGAAACACAATTTGAGTGCTCTATCTATGTAGTCATTACCATTGATTATGGAGGCTCTGTAATTCACCACTACTACTGCCTCAGCTGTCAGTAGTTGCCTGTCAGGGTAATGATGAAATAACTCTGTTTTCTCTAGTAGAAAATTATCTTGAGTTTAATTGGGCTTAGTATGTTGGTGAGAATTTTGACTGGTGGTGACAGTCTTATCTTTGTTTTATGTTATAAATGTTGACAGGGCAAAAAAAAAACAGGAGCAAAGAGGCAGCCAGGGACGAGGTGTTACAAAACCTGAAGACTTCCCTGTCTCAAAAGAGGGCCTTAGACACACAAGATGACCACTGCAGCTCTGTAGCTGAATCTCCACAACGTATTCATGGGGTAAGGCATACTTATTACTTATTACTTATTACTCTTTTAACCTGTGAATGTAACAGCTGTTGTGCATGTTTTTGTTAATTTTATGGTAGTTTTTCCATTTTGGTTTTTAAAACTCAACTGAAATCAATTCCAACATACACTCAACAAAAATATAAACGCAACACTTTTGTTTTTGCTCCCATTTTTCATGAGATGGACTCAAAGATCTAAAATTCATTGCAGATAAACAATATTACCATTTCTTTCAAATGTTGTTCACAAATCTGTCTAAATGTTTGATAGTGAGCTTTGCTTTGCTGAGATAATCCATCCCACCTCACAGGTGTGCCACATCAAGATGCTGATCTGACATCATGATGAGTGCACAGGTGTACCTTAGACTGTCCACAATAAAAGGCCACCCTGAAATGTGCAGTTTTGTCTCACAGCAAAATGCCACAGATGTCGCAAGCATTGAGGGAGTGTGCAATTGGCATGCTGACAGCAGGAATGTCAACCAGATCTGTTGCTCGTGCATTGAATGTTCATTTCTCCACCATAAGCCGTCTCCAAAGGCGTTTCATAGCATATGGCAGTACATCCAACCGGCCTCACAACCGCAGACCACGTGTAACCACACCAGCCCAGGACCTCCACATCCAGCAGGTTCACCTCCAAGATCGTCTGGGACCAGCCACTCAGACAGCTGCTGAAACAATTGGTTTGCATAACCAAAGAATTTCTGCACAAACTGTCAGAAACCGTCTCAGGGAAGCTCAACTGCATGCTCGTCGTCCTCATCGAGGTCTTAACCTGACTCCAGATCGTCGCCGTAACAGACTTGAGTGGGCAAATGCTCACATTCGATGGCGTCTGGCACGTTGGAGAGGTGTTCTCTTCACGGATGAATCTTGGTTTACATTGTTCAGGGCAGATGGCAGACAGCGTGTGTGGCGTTGTGTCAATGTTGTCAATGTTGTGGATCGAGTGGCCCATGGTGGTGGTGGGGTTATGGTATGGGCAGGCATCTGTTATGGACAAAGAACGCAGGTGCATTTTATTGATGGCATTTTGAATGCACAGAGATACCGTGATGAGATCCTGAGGCCCATTGTTGTGCCATACATCCACGAACATCACCTCATGTTTCAGCAAGATAATGCACGGCCCCATGTTGTAAGGATCTGTACACAATTCTTGGAAGCTGAAAATGTCCCAGTTCTTGCATGGCCAGCATACTCACCGGACATGTCACCCATTGAGCATGTAGCGATTAGAAATTTGGCAGCGTTAAATCTGAAAGATTTAGTTGTTAAATTATGAATTATTATCAATTAACAATTCACTGTATTGTTCTCGTTGGGGCCACCAGCCTTTTAATAAGGCAAACCTTAATTTAATTAATTAATTACCTATTTAATTCCCTTAAATAAAGTAAATTAATCAAATCAAGTTTTATCAAACTCAAAATCTTAAGGCAGAATTCTCGCTTCAGGGACACAGAATTCTAAAGAACACTAACAGACAGTGAGTTTCAAATCAATAATCACAAATTTATTAAAATGAAAATGGTTACAATGCATGAAAATAAATGGTAGATTATAGATGAAATAAGAATAAACAATAAGTTGAATGGAAATCAGGAAACTTAAGATGATGGTGAGTGAGTGTATGCCTGAGGGATAACTATGACCTATACGGAAACCTGTGAGGAATTTCGGAGAGAATTTGGATTTAATCAATCTAAATGTCAGAACACTTTTTAAGTTTAAGAGCGCAAAACCTCCTTTTAAGTACAAAGTAACGTTTGCCTACTTGGTCGTAGAAGACTCGTGGTTCTCTCTGAGGTTCGGAAGGTCCAGGCTACGGGTGGCTCACGTCAGACCATCGTGGATCAAGTTGATTCGGGTTGGTTCAGCTTGGGAAGCCGAACGGCAGATCTGCGGTCCGAGCCTAACCAGCGCCCCGCGGATCCTTCTGCTGTTCGATCAGAGGCCTCTGGCAAGCGTAGACTTTGAAGACTTTGAAATGGGCCGCGGCTCAAAAACTCTCGAAAAGGTTTTGACGAGAAGATGAAAAATCTGATCCGCAGAAGTATCTTTAAACACCGTCACTGGCCAGGTTAACGATGTCTCACAGATGACTATGCGAGATCAAAAAGATCAAAAATCAAAATAATGCTGTGCAGGCTTTTGAGGAGGATTTAGATATTCAGACTTTCAAAATTAAGTCTGAATATAAAAACTGTTAATCTGCGGATCAAAGTTGCTCTCTAAGCAAAAATGGATAAAAGTATGCGCGCTCAGCATAAGAAAAGAAACTACACGTGCCTATAAGACAAAGGCCTAGGTGTAGTCAAAACGAAGTAACTAAGAAAAGTAACGGAAGGAAGAGAGTGATGACAGCGACGAAGGCAGCGGAAATGAGAGAGAGCTGAAAAAACGAGAGAGCGAGAGAGGGTTGCGCTCTCAGTTATAAGGCGCCCACGGAGTGGGCGTATGGTGACATCATATGCCGATTCTCGTCTACAACTATTATTATTAAGTAATAATTAAGTTTACCGACGAATTACTCATATCACTCAACTCACCATAAGTATTAGGTCTCAAACCACATGCACACATGACAAGATGGTGATATCAAACAATTCTAATGCATTTAAAGAAAAACACACACAAAGTAACTATAACTCGGTTATTGTCAGGCTTGCTGTGAATCAAGAACATAGGGTTGTGTATAACTGCAGACAAACTAATATTACGTGATAGGCGCTGTTAAAAATACATAGTAACACATATTGATTACATTATCCCTAGACTCTGCAATCAGTGGAATGCACGTGTCTTACCAAGAAAAGTCACTAGGTGGAGCTGTTGGTCTTTTAAAGAAAATCCACAGATCAACTATGATTTATGAGGCAGATAAAAGACATCTTATCTTTATAACCACAGATGATAGGGAGTTCATTCAAAGTACACTGGAATGTACATCACACCCTGAGTACACATTTTGGGATTTAGGACTTTGATATCAGTTCCATAAAGTCAATCCTGCAATCAGAAGTTATCTGGAGGGTTTAGGAATCCAAGAGGAGAGATCCAAGTCCTGGGGGATCAATTGAAACTATTTACAAGCTGCAGCTGTTGAGACAGGCCGCCTTTCACGGAGATAGGGGGACCAGGATTGTTTACCCATGTTCCTGAAGTGTGACAAGTCCTGTAAATAAGACCCATGTGAGAAACAGTTCAGAGGGAATCTCAGGGACTGACTGACGCCAGCCGGGGTCCCGGCGAATCACATACTACTTGATCTCCCACCAGCGTGTCGGAGGTTATCCTAAATCAAATAGAGTTTGGTCCTGGCGAATGCAGATGGCGGGTCGCTTGGCGGGTCGCTTGGTGGTCACGAAAACAGGAATCAGACCAATTTACGACGTGGAGGTGTTACTGCCACAGATAGGGGAACAAGGAAGAGGCCCAGGGGGGCCATTTGGGATTCACATGAAAGCTCCAACTCTCCTTTGAATCTTGATGTTCCCTGATGCTACAAGCATGTTTGGGATGTGCTTGACCGGCGTATACGACAGCGTGTACCAGTTTCCACTAATATCCAGCAACTTCGCACAGCCATTGAAGAGGAGTGGACCAACATTCCACTGGCCACAATTGACAATCTGATAAACTCTATGCGAAGAAGATGTGTTGCACTGCATGAGGCAAATGGTGGTCACACCAGATACTGACTGGTTCTGAGTCCCCAGACCCCCAACAAAGCAAAAAAAAAAAAAAAAAGCACATTTCAGGGTGGCCTTTTATTGTGGACAGTCTAAGGCACAACTGTACACTAATCATGGTGTCAGATGAGCATCTTGATGTGGCACACCTGTGAGGTGGGATGGATTATCTCAGCAAAGCAGAAGTGCTCACTATCACACATTTAGACAGATTTGTGAACAATGCTTGAGAGAAATGGTAATATCGTGTATCTGGAATGAATTTTAGATCTTCAAGTCCATCTCATAAAAAATGGGAGCAAAAACAAAAGTGTTGCGTTTATATTTTTGTTGAGTGTATATATATATATATGTAGATAATATATATATATATATGTATATATATATATATATATATATATATATATATATATATATATTCTCTCCATAGCTTTGCTATGGAGAGAGTGGCTCAAACGGCAAAACGGTGCATCGGACCTGAATAATTTTTTCAGAAAAACAGATCTGTTACTCTTGTGCCTCATATAAAAGAAAAAGTGAAGCCCTAACTCATTCTGAAATTAAATGACAGCCAGCTGTTCCCGCCAAAGTCCATTACTCGCTCTAATAGACTTCCATTATAAATTGACAAGTAGTCCTCATAAGGGACAAGTTGTTTGTAAATCGCGATTACTCTGTCATTTCTCACACTATCTTCATAAAAATTACACCTTCACGATCCCAAGACTCTCCCGACGCTCACGATGCCCTTGGATTTAACCTAGCTCAGAAATCTGCGAAGATACAAGGAGTTGTTCGACACTGTCAAAAATCATCAATCTCTAACAGAACACTTAGTGAAAGTCTCTCAGTGTTATCAGATGTTCTAAGGCAAAAGGATATGCTACAAGACTGGAGGTTTATCTGGTTGTTTATTCGGCCGGTTCAGAGATAGTCTGACAAAGAGCAATAGGTAACCACGGCTTATATACATGTCACATATATGGTAACAAAACATGTAGACAACAACGTCATGTCCATTCCATAGTTGGTCTGCTGTGAGACTTCTCAAGTTCAGGCTTTCTATTTCTGGCGAGGTTCCAGACTTACAGTTGCCTTGCTTACATAGTTGCAGACATAGAGAGAACTTCATGTATGGACAAAATCATCCTAGATGTTGCATGAATTGGTCCATGACTAAATTGATTGATACATGAGTTAAAATGGTACATGAATAGAAGTGATACATGGCTTAAAATTCATGCTATCACTCAGTCAGGCCGCACCTGCACCTGTAACCATGACAACGGAGCCTTAATTATTACTTGGCCAGCTGCTGCTGGTGTTTGATCTTTGTGGTCTGTGTGTGTGTGTGTGTGTGTGTGTGTGTGTGTGTGTGTGTGTGAGTGTGTGTTTGTTCTTATGACATTACGGGGACCTAGACTTTAAACAGCACCGAAATTGGGGGACCCATAGTATTAATGGGGACACTTACTATAAATGTACAGTATGTGTCCCTAAATACAAACTTGTGTCCGAAGGACACATGTTTGTGAGTGTTTGTGTGTGAATTTGACACTGAAGCCTAAACAACATGCCCACTTTAAAGTGTTTGTGGACATTAGTCTCTGTAGTCTGTGTGTGTGAGAGTGTGCTTGTACTTAAGATATTAAGAGGACCTTGACTTTACACAATGCCAGTATTTGGGGACACATAGTATTAATGGGGACACATACTATAAATGTATGTTATGTCCCCCTAAATGATCCTGTGCGCGAAGCGCACATGTTTGTGAGTGTCTATGTGTGTGAATGAAAGACATTGAAGCCTTTACAGCCAGCCAACTTATAAAGTGTTGGTGGACATTAGACTCTGTGGTCTGTGTGTGTATGTGTGTTTGTACTTATGACATTACGGGGACCTACACCAAAATTGGGGGACACTTAACATAAATGTATAGTATGTGTTACTAAATAAAACTGTGCGCGAAGCGCACATGCTTGTGAGTGTGTGTGCCCGTGAATTTATGACTTGGAAGCCTTGACAGCTAAACACCTATAAAGTCCTACGGGCTTACAGTTTTCAGCCAGTAAACCTCCAACAGCTTAGCGTATTAGTCAAGGATAAGTAAATACTGAATTCAGCATTTAAAAAGCATTGTTCTGACATGAATAATCAGTAATGACACATTTATAGACACACTTATAAATGTTTAACTTATCATTGATAAGCATGTTAGTTAAGGATTAGTAAATACTGAATTCATCATTTATAATGCATTTTTCTGACATGATAAATCAGTAATAACACATTTATAGACAGGTTTATAAAATGTTTTACTCATCATTCATAAGCATATTAGTATGGGATTAGTTAATTCTGAATTCATCATTCATAAAGCCTTTTTCTGGCATGAATAATCAGTAATAACTCATTTAAAGACACACTTTTAAATGTTTTACTCATTGTTTATAAACATATTAGTCAAGAATTAGTAAATGTTTTACCCATCATTAATAAGTGTATTAGTGAAGAATTAGTGAATACTGTTTTCATCATTTATAAGCATTATCTGACCTGAATAATCAGTAATAACACATTTATAGACACACTTATAAATGTTTTACTCATCATTAATTAGCGTTTTTGTAAAAACTGAATTCATCATTTTTAAAGCATTTTCTGACAGGAATAATTAGTTATAACTCATTTATACACACATTTATAAATGTTTTTAAATGACATTTTTTTGACTTGCTACTAGTCATAGGGTTTTGAGAAAAGCCCCACAAATCATATATAGTCAGCAAGTCCTCAAATTTCCCCTGCATCGACCCAAAATCTCTGATCAGAGTGGAGGATTCAAACGAAACTCAATCATTTTCTGCCTGGCAGACCTGATTTCTTATCGACAAAAAGGTGCTGTCATTTAGCTAATCAGCCACACAGGACCAAAACACATGAGTCAATTGCCATCTTTACAGTGTTACCTAACTATTTCACCGTGTCACTGTCCCATCTGCATAGTGTAGCTAAAATTTGACTTCAGTTAGCCCAGAATGAGGTTAGGCGCATGAAGCACAAATATGTGCATGTGTGTATTTTGGGTTAAAATGAAATAAACTTCCCACAGAATCTCCACCAATAAACACATAGTGTGTGTTTATGTGTTTAATTGCACGCGAAGAGTGCATGTCTTTTTGTGTTTGTATGTTTATAAAGACCATTGGAGCTCATTTTGAACAAGACCCCCACTCATAAAGTGCTTGTGACATCAGTCTGTTAGGGAGGGCAAGCACTTACAGGTATATCTCGAACACAGGTCGGGTGTCAGTTGATGATGATCAGTTTATCAGGACACACACGACTTAAACACATGAATAAAGTCGCGTGCCATCCAGAACTATTTTAGCATGTCATCCAGCTGAAATGCTGCTTGAGGCTGGCCTGTATTAAATTGATAAATCCCGGCAGCGGCCCGAGCCCCACTCACGATTCCTGCGGGAATTGTCTAGTTAAATATTGTAGTTGCTACTAAAACTCAAATTTAAGGACATGACTAATCATTTTCCTACTTTTGTTATATAAATATCTTCTGTAGGGAAAGCGAGCAAAGATTAACCAGGCAGCAAGATGCGTGGTTTTACCCCTGGCATCCAGTCCCAGTTCTGATGATGCCACATACATAGGGAGTCCACAACAGCATGACAATGTAAGTCATTCTTCTCTAGCTTTTGTGTACTCTCAGACACAAATTATGTCTCTGTTGTATTGTTTTTCACAGCTATTTTCTCTTTTCATTTTTTCAGGACCATGCCTTAGATGAAGAGTTGGATTTCTCCTCAACCCAGAGAACGGCAAGTACATTTATACTGAATATTATATTTTATTTCATAAAATTATATTATATTGAATGGATAGATCAAGCAAAGGTCAGAGATCTTACACCCAGCTAAATGGAAATTGTTATCTAACAGTTATTACATGTTGTATTTCCACACAAAAAAATCCTTCTGGCTGCCATGTGCATGCCAACTAAGCATAGTGTATAATAATGTCTAAATGTTTAAGAGAGTGCTTTAAACATACATTATTTCCTTTGAGAAATAAAGTGTGTATGCACACATGTATGCATAAAAATATTGTCACTAATAAAAAATAAGGGACAATAATAAAAACTCAATTTATATAGAAACTTTACAAAATCATTTATTATAATTACAAACACAGTCATAATTCATAGTTGACCTGCAAAGCTGGAAATTAGCTGTAAAGGCTAAAGCTGCCTCTTTTACTTTGCAGTACATTAAAATGGACTGTCCTAGGGGGTCCTAGTGTAGGGGTCTGCAACCTTTACTTTCAAAGGAGCTGTTTTTCCTCATCTCACCTGTATTAAAGTCATTCAAGAGCCATTAAACCTACTTTACCTTCACAATAAAGACAATATGGTGTATAAAGTTCCATAAATAGTTAAAATGTATTGGATAATTATCTAAACAAAAAGTACATGGAATTAACGGAATTTTAGAAATACAAAAAGAACACATTAATTTTATACAAATTTTAATATTGATAATGTTGCTAAACTCACCTTTTGTTTTTTTTCTAATTTCTTGCCACATATCAATCATGTATATTAAGCCAGCATGTTGGCAGTTAAATTAATCTATCCACACAGAATTAAAATCTATTTTCTTCGAGTTTTGTTTTGTTGGCCTAGTTATCCTGCTAGGGGTGTTAAAGTTGGTGGGCTGTTGATGTTGTGGCAGATTTAATCGCAAGATTTGATGCATACTTAGTTCAACAGATTGTTAAATCCTGGTTTTCTTTATTGCCAATGTTGTTAATCATCAATGTAGGAAAAATAAAAATGCTTCATTTCAATATTATTTCTTAAAAGTTACATGGAGCCACTGCAAAGGAGTCAAAGAGCTGCAGGTTACAGGGCTCAAGACTAACTTTTTTAACTAGGAGCACAGTGGCCCCTAACTTTGAATTTTATGGGGGCAGACTTTATATCTATTTGCAATGTAAAAATTCACATTTTCTCTCATTTTTACTGTATTACTGATTTATACTTTATCAATTAATACAGAAAGTACACTGTTTTAAATTCACATTTAAATTATGTACTGGAGCAGAAGTTTGTCAGCAACAGAACATGCTGTTTTGTCTTAGCCATGTCTTCCTGTATGTAGAATGTGGTGTCCCTCCAGAGTTGCCATAGGGCTGGGGTTGGCTGTGTTCCGCCATAAGTCGTTGCTGTTGTTGCGATGATTAAAAGAGAGAGTGGTTGCTGCTGAACCCTGCTGAACATGTTACCTTAACTTCTGTCCGTTTATTGTTTTATTAGCTGCACCCAGGAAATTCGGTTACAATGATAATTAAAAATAACATTGACCATGTAGAGGAAGTCTGGAGCCCTGGTTTATGCAGTATATACAGTACTAGCAGTGTTTCCAAGTAAAGATTGAATTCAGCACACTGTTGTTCATTTTTAGTAGGTAGAGATAATCTGTCTAATTTGTCCTCTCTTTCTCTTGCATATGCAGCACCCGTTGGCAGGCAGCACAGTGACAGTTCCAAAGAGGGCCTTCCTGCGGCTGAATAGATCTCGCATGACCATTTTTGCCCAGGAGCTGGCTGTCCTGGTATTCACAAAGGAGGGTCTTGCACAGTCCACCCTAACTGGAAAGTCATGGAAAGGATGGCTGCCAAAAACACAGCTTGACGTTGTCAAAGTGCAGGCTATTACAGGTATGTAATTGTTTTGATTTAAATGTAGTCTATTTAAAAGCTTCTGTAATTTCTGTAGTAGTAAGATCACACAAAAACAGACAACCAGTAATTATTCAATACATGTTGGATTATGGTTGCAACTGGTAGAAATATTAGTATATCATACTGATAAAATGTCTCAGAGTTTCCTGATGTACTGTTCAACAATACTATGAATATGTTGTGTGACTTACAGTATCTCTTGTCTATTCCGTTAACAGATGCTGTTCTTCTGGAGTTTCCACAAACAAGTGTCTCTGATGTGCACACAGCCATCAGACGAAAGTGTAACAATGAGCATTTCAGCCAAAAAAAAAAGGAACATAATGTGTGGGGGGTGTTTGTGTGTTTTTGCATGGTGGGAGGGGGTAGGGGTTCAGGACCAAGGAATATTGTTTTTCATTGTTCAGTTTCCCTCAGTTAAGTTTATATGTAATGTTTAGGTCTGGGAAATATTGGTACTAAAGTACCAATGTTAGAAAATATTTTACAAGTTTTATGATGAAAATGTTAAAAATCCATATGTAAATTTTATACATTTAGAAATGGTACATTTGTAATGTACTTTAATTTGGATATGGTTCAAACACATTAAAGTTTATTTTTTCACTTGCATGGAAGTAGTCTCACAAGTCTTTCACCCTGTGGTATACCGGTAATACATTTGCAAGAATGTGCAATGAAGAAAGTATACCAAAGTAATAAAGTATATTGATTATCAACTGCTGAGTATGCTTTTTTAGTATTTGGAAGTAGCCAACAGTATAATTGAGCATATTATTACCACAGTAGGAATATACTAAAAGTAAAAAGCTAATATATTTTTAAGACACTAAATTTTTTTTTTAATGTACTCAAAACACAACCAAAGTACTCTTTAATTTAACTTAATAAATATATAGTAGTACATATTTTGTCGAATACTTAAAGTATACAAAATATACTTGAAGTTGTTCTACTTTAGCACATTAAAGTACACTGAATACACTTTAAGTTGAGCTTTATTACAATTTAATTACAATTAAAATATATTAAGTACAAAATTAGTTTTTCCTAAATAGCATGCTTTAAGTTCACTAATCATAAACACACTTGAAGTATACTGATGATAAGTGTGGCTTTAAGTATGCAAAAGTATGCAAAATTTTAGTACACTTAGACATTAATTTTTCAGCGGGGTATAGCTCTTTTCCTCCATCTTACTGGTGATTCTGGTGCCATGGATACTGCTGCTGCAGCCTCCTCTGTGCATAAATCATCAAGTGTCTGGAGGACATCCTTGGTTAAGAAACCAAGGATGTTTCTTAACCAAGAGAAACCAGGAAGACCTGGTTGACTAGGTTATCCAGACACATAAAACTATCCTCAAGCTCTGAGTCACTCATAGTGGCAGTCAAAACAAAAGGAAACACAAAGCGACAAACAAACAACAAAGACACAATGAAGGAAACAGAGAAACTGACAAAAAGTACAACACAATAACACAGACAGAAAAACAGTACGGACGTGGATCTTAAAAGAGCCTTTGGTTTATTTATTTTACAGGGAAATGCAGATGTGAATTGGTGGGATGACGCAGAACATGTCAAAGGAAAAAAACGAACTGAGCACCACAGCAGTACCTTTAAAAAGTAGACTATTTTTTTTATAACAAAATAACGGATATAGCCATAATTGTATTTATTTACACCCGTCATATAATGGATGTTAAAAAAAATCCATAGCCGTATAATATATAAAGTTTACAACATCCAGCAGTCAGCACGTCTTCCTTTTTATTAAAACTCAAAAATCCAATTGCAGAAAATCTAACAGAAGCATTTTTTGGTGTTTATAGTAAGTTTTTATATTGCAAGAGTAAACGTCTGTACTCACCAAATCGACCGCCAATTTACAGGTACATACGGGTATGTGGAGGTACGCCAAGAGCGTTGCCTAGGATGGCGTCATGGTGACAAAACCGTATGAATTTCTATAGTTTTTTTTTTTTTTTAAGTTTTCCTTTATTTTTCCATAAATACCAAAAGCTACTAGTATGCTATTTTCTTTTTCCAGTACTTAATTTACTAGTGTTGCTAACACCATAAATGTTACCATCTAGTCCACGTGTGGATTATAATTTACAGAAAAACAGAACACTACTGCCTTTAACATTTACATTATTTCATGCTGGAGGTTTGTTAAGTTTGTGCAGTTTCACATCTGAAATAAATAAAATGAAAAGAGATCACTAGACCCTTTATTTATTTAATAAGTTTTCCAAATCAGCAAATCCACGAAAAAAATTACATTACCAATCACGCAATCCTCAGAGACGATTTGGGCACAGACGGTCTCAAGGCGTCAAGATCTGACGATGAAGGGCTCTCATTGAAGTATAAGGTCGGCCTCATCGCGTCGAAAAGAGACGCGAGGGGTGCCCCCTTTACGTCGAATACTGACGCTAGGGGCTTCTGACCGTTCGTCCATATGTGATGAGTTGGGAGTGAGAACGAGTTGGTTTTTCTGCATGTTATAACATGCCAAAATGTGTTGTGTCACACTAATCTGCTGATTTTTGGCAAGAAACTCTGTAATATTTATGAAATTGATGACTTTTGACTGAAAGTTGTGTTTTTCTGCTTAATTGTCTATTTGCAGCGTTTCTGCTCATTTGGGTAAAGTGCTGTCCAAAAAACGGTAAATATATGTTTTACTGCATGTTATACTGAAACATGCCAAAATGTGGTGTCACAGTAATCTGCTGTTTTTTGGCAAGAAAGTCTGTTATAATAATGAAATTGATGAATTTTTACTGAAAGTTGTGTTTTTCTGCTTAATTCACTATTTGCAGTGTTTCTGTTCATTTGGGTCAAGTGCTGTCAAAAAACAGGAAATCTATGTTTTACTGCATGTTATACTGAATCATGCCAAAATGTGTTATGCACACTAATCTGCTGATTTGTTTTCAAAAAGCTCTGTTATATTTCTGGAATTGATGAATTTTGACTGAAAGTTATGTTTTTCTGCTTAATTCTCTATCTGCAGCGTTTCTGCTCATTTGGGTCAAGTGCTGTCCAAAAACGGGAAATTTAAGTTTTACTGCATGTTATACTGAAACATGCCAAAATGTGTTGTGTCACATTAATCTGCTGATTTTGGGCAAGAAAGTCAGTTATATTTATGAAATTGATGAGTTTTCACTGAAAGTTGTGTTTTTCTGCTTAATTCACTTTTTGCAGTGTTTCTGCACATTTGGGTCAAGTGCTGTCCAAAAAACTTAAAATCTTAGTTTTATTGCATGTTATACTGAATCATGCCAAAATGTGTTGTTTAACACTAATCTGCTGATTTTTGGCAAGAAAGTCTGTTATATTAATGAAATTGATGAGTTTTTTCTGAAAGTTGTGTTTTTCTGCTAAATTCTCTCCCTGCAGCGCTTCTGCTCATTTGGGTCAAGTGCTGTCCAAAAAACTTAAAATCTTAGTTTTATTGCATGTTATACTGAATCATGCCAAAATGTGTTGTTTAACACTAATCTGCTGATTTTTGGCAAGAAAGTCTGTTATATTAATGAAATTGATGAGTTTTTTCTGAAAGTTGTGTTTTTCTGCTAAATTCTCTCCCTGCAGCGCTTCTGCTCATTTGGGTCAAGTGCTGTCCAAAAACGGAAAATCTAGGATTTGCTGCATGTTATCCTGAAATATGCCAAATGTGTTGTGTCACACTAATCTGCTGATTTTTGGCAAGAAAGTTTGTTATATCATCCGAATAATTTGATTACAAAATATCCTTGGAGCAAGTTATGTGCATCGAAGCCTGGTTTGATAATTAAATCTAAATATAAAATATATATCTGAACTACTATACAGTGCACAGTGTTTGAAAAGGATTGACGTATCTGTGGCGCAACACGCCTGCTGCCTCGGGTGCTGCACTTCTTGTAAAAGTCATGAAGGAAGACCTAAGAGAGGGACAGAAAGGACAGAGTCCGCAGAAGAAATCAGAGTGTCCCAAGTGTGTTGTCACTACAAGAAGGGACGAAAAGAAAACACAGTGCAATGTGTCTGATGTCAAACGGAGTTAGCTCAGCACGTAGCTTAGCATGGATAGCACAACGTCAATGCTAAAAACATCCGGTCTGTGCAGTGCGGACACAACATGATGACACTGACGATTCATCAGCAGAAGCAGCTAATGTGATCAATAACTGAGATACGGGCTAGTAAAAAACCTACTTTGATTATGGCTCTGTGTAAAGGCCGGTTCAGAACGTAAATCAATGCGGAGGCTACTTGCCCAGAATCATGTGTCTTTAGTTCACATACTTTTCACATCCAATAACTTTACATTTAATTTGATTGCAGAGAGTAGAACAGGAAACACTGACAGTAAGTAGAGGAAGCAGGTGCAGGGAATGCTTTCATATGTTATAGAAATGTACATTAGCTAGTTAAATTATCCTAGTATCCAAGTATGATATTATTTGGTCCTAGTAATAAAGTAAGCAAGATAAGATCATCAATAGGGTACAGTAGTAAATGCAATAGGCATTGTCATATAAAAAGGTTTTAAAAAAGTTTCACCACCATGCTGACATGGTAAATTGCTGCTCCCTCTCCCTCTCTCTCTCTCTGTGTTAGTATTGCCTCTGCTGTTCTCATACAGTCATTAAGCTATACCCAAATCTCAATCTTCTTTTCACAGTATAAGCCAGAGGAGGACAGTGACATGAACAGGCCGGGCAAAGCCAGCATCAAGATACACAGCCAACAAGAATGGATGCTTTCAATTTAAGCATAATATTGTTTGTTGTTCACTTTGTTCAAATAAAGGAGTGTATGGTGAACTTACAGGGGATTTTTTTATTTTTACCATGGTATCGAGTGGTATCGAGTATCATAGAATTTAAATGGTATTGGTATCAACTACTAAATTTCTGGTAGCCTATCGTGACAAGCCTAGATCAGACATATCTTGTAGTTTATAATACAGCTCTACGCGAGATAAATATGTTTGAATTCAATCATATGGCTTTTATACTGTTGGAAGTTCATGTTCAGTTTGGAGGAAGGCACAAGTCCAGATTAGATCGGTTAGCCAACCATTTATTGACAATATGTGAGACAATACAAAAAAATAAAAAATACTCAGCTGCTGAGGGCTCAGTTCTGCACCTCACCAGGGATGTACAGACAAAGAGCATTGAACAATAGCATACACAAGATCTGATACACATCAGGATTTGGGAATTACCAATTTGTCACGTGTTAAGACCATGTCTGGTTTCATAAGCTATGTCTGTCAAGAAAGATAAACATAATGGCTAGATAAAGGTCAGACTTATGGCAGAAGTTCAACCAAGAGTGTGACGAAAGTTCTCTCAGTTTCGCAAAACCACATGACCGACTACAGGATGCGAAACATGGAAACTGGCCCCCCAGACCTTAACTGAAACCACAGTCCTGTCTAACCGCGATTGCACCTGTATGATCTATGACACATTTGACCTGTTGAACAAACATGTTTGAACTGATCTGCCCTAACATAATATGTTTGAATAACTGTTAGCGTGAAATGACATCTTTGGACAAATGTTAGCATTAGCTTGTATATAATTCCAACAATACAGTAAAGTATATTCATCAATAGGTAATGAATATCAGAACTGTAGTAACTTAACTGTTGTTGACTGTAGAAACACAAAACCCAGCCTGGTGATCAAACATCTCTTTTACTTTACACTTCAGCTCTTTTTTAATCTATCTATCTATCTATCTATCTATCTATCTATCTATCTATCTATCTATCTATCTATCTATCTATCTATCTATCTATCTATCTATGTTATCTCCCTCTCTCTCTCTCTCATGTATACATATCAAGTTGTAGTTGCAGTATGATCTCCAGGCTGAGTTTAGTGCCACTTCAGTCAACAACAATACAGTAATTACAGTTTTTAAAGGCATTATTAATAAAAGTAATAGTAAATTAAATTAGTAACTATTTCTATTCAAGTCAGCGCTGTAGTATAAACTGCAAGAGATGTGTGATTTGGTTTTGGTGCCACTATAGTCAACAACAGTAAAGTTATTACAGTTGTAATTGCCTGTTAATGAATTGATGTCAATAATAAAAAAAATCATAGGTTAAATTACCTTAAAACCTATATCTCTTAAAGGAGACTTATCATGCTGATGCATGATTTAATACCTACATATAATACAATAAATTTGAAAACAAGACCTAAAGGTGCGTTCACACCGCAAGCGACCCAGCTACCAAAGTCGCGTCGCCCACAGATGTAGCGTCGCGCGTCTATAAATACCTGTTTGGTCGCCGTTGGCGTCGGACGTCAGTCGGTGACGTCACGTCCGCTCGAGTTTTACCGCGATCATATCATATATCACATAATAGGATGTATAAGCGGACATTATTCCAGCTGTATCCTTTTAGCGGTCGTCTTGTCGCCGGCTGTCGCATCGCGGGAGGGTTAGCCCCGCCCCATTGCGGCTGTACATTGACTTTGCATGGAGAGTGATCGCCGAGGTAGTACAGGTAGCGTCCGGTGTGAACGCACCTTTACACCCCCTTAATTTTCAAAAGATGAGATATTGTAATTTTTCTGATATCCTAGAACGAGATTTGATGCCTCTGAAAATAAGTCATTGCGAGATGTCTGCGAGATTTCAAACGTCGTGACGACACGAGGTACCTTTCTTTTTATTGGAGTAATCTGATAAAACACTTCCTCCTCTGTGATGTCCATTAGCCACAAAACCGTCACCGAGGAACACGTCCACCAGCAGGGGTATATATGTCCCTTGCTCACAGTCACTCATTACCAGCTCTGGCCTGTAGGCCCCAATAGAACTGACCAATCAGACCACAAAGGGCTGTGATGTTGTGAGGTGACTTTAGGTCATCCTGTGAACCAAGCGTTTCAACGAGACCTTGTTAATGGCCTAAAATGAGGATTTTGAGAACGCTATTGTGGGGCAATGAAGGAACTAAGTGACTTGTACTGAGGGCAGAAATGCTTTACAGGCATCCTAGTCTGGCATAGTGAAAAGGAGAAATAAGCATGATAAGTCTCCTTTAAATAAGTAATGTAGTATTAACTAGAAGAGATGCTCAATCATAAGGCTGGGTTTGATGTTTCTACTGTGAACAACAGTGCAGTTATTAAAGTTTTTATAGTCATGTTGATAGCTTCGGTTGTATCGCTGTTTTATAAGCTAGAGGAAATGTTTGATCATTAGTATGAGTTTGGTGTCAGTACAGTCTGCAACAATACAGTTAGTACGGTAATTATTGTCATTAGGCTACATATGTAGCATACATATACACAGTTCAATAAAAAAAATAATTGTAATCAAATCAAAAGCTTTTTTAAAGTAAGAGCCATACTTTAAGGTAGAGGGGGGCAATCATTCCTGTTTTATAATCATTTCCTTGGTAGGTTTCATAGCTTTGCATTTGCTTTATTTTCAATCAAAAAAATCCTGTGAAACATTTTAATTTACAATCCTGAAGAAAACTATGACATGTACTATGAACATCCCACAGTTATTTATGTGTGCTGTGATTTTGAAGGCATTATGATGAAGTTATTCAATTTCCTTTCACACAATTCCTCCGATTTAATAACTTGCCATCGGTCCCTAAGCCGCCGAGCCAGCCATCACTGGCAGCGTATTTAGACAAAGTGAAGCTTTCTGGCTCATAGGAGGCTCGTTTGGGGGGGGGGTTGTAGCTCACAGTCTTCATCACAATGATTAAAATGAAGGGTCGAGTTTGGAACTATGTTGTTTTATTGATGAATTATTGACCCGAAATCGCAAATTTTCGAGTTTATAAAGTCGCACATTTGCAACTTTATAAAGTCAGAAATTTATGACTCTTTTAAGTCATGAATTTGTGACTTTATAAACTCAAAAAATGATGAGTTTTTTCTCACAAATTTTTGAGTTTACATTTATTTTTTTATTTCTTTAAGTGGCCCAAATACGCCATCGTAGAAATAAAAAATAAAGCTATGAAATTAAAATAAAGAGGCAGGCAGGTGCAGGGGTGGGGCGGAGAGAGCTGGAGCACCTGACCCTTTGCCCCTTGATGCCCAAAGTGCCATTTGTCAAAATGATTTTTTTTTTGTAAGTGTGTGTGAGAAAACTTGTCTGCATGGCCCAAAATTAATATATCATTGAACAAATTAAAAATAATTTAGATTTAGCTTGTTCGGTCACACGATCCATGACCTGCCCTGAGCTGACGTGCCCTGACCTCAGCTAAGCACCGCGCTGATTGAAGTTGCCGATGCTGCCGACAGACAAGAGAATCAACTGCTCCGGTGAGTAGGTTTAGTTTGGGCACGGATTATTCTTCAAGATGACTGAAGTGAAGGTGAGCAATAAGCATCCTCTGTCTCATGTCGTGTATGTGCAGAGTCATGCACACCAGACTCTGGTGTGTGTGTGCGTGTGCGCGCGTATGCGTGTGTGTGTGTGTGTGTGTGTGTGCGTGTGTAGTTTAACAATCATGTTTCATTCTGCAGCGATGCTTCATAAGGAGAGAGGGCTAAAACAAATGGTAAAAGGAGCTTAATATTAATGTTTTGCTTCATGTTCAAAACGGTTATTTGGTCTTACTGAGGTCAGAAATCAAAAATAAAGCTATGAAATCAAAATAAAGAGGCAGGCACGTGCAGAGGTGGGGCGGAGAGAGCTGGAGCACCTGACCCTTTGCCCCTTAATGCCCAAAGTGCCCTTTTGCCAAAATGATTTTTTTTTTGTAAGTGTGTGTGAGAAAACCTGTTTGCATGGTTCAAAAATAATTTAACGTTAAATTAAATAAAAATAATTTAGATTTAGCTTGTTCGGGCATGATCCATGACCTGCCCTGGCTTGACCTGCCCTGAGCTGACGTGCCCTGACCTCAGCTAAGCGCTGCGCTGATTGAAGTTGCCGATGCTGCCGACAGACAAGAGAATCAACTGCACCGGTGAGTAGACTTGGCAGCGGTAGCGTTTGGTTTGGGCACGGATTATTCTTGCAAGATGACTGAAGTGAAGGTGAGCAATAGGCATCCTCTGTCTCATGTCGTGTATGTGCAGAGTCAGACGAGTGAGTTGAAGGAAAAAATCTGCACACCAGACTCTGGTGTGTGTGTGCGTGTGTAGCTTAACTATCATGTTTCATGCAGCGATGCCTCATAAGGAGAGATTACTCAAACAAAGAGAAAAGGAGCTTAATGAGGTCAGAAATAAAAAAATAAAGCTATGAAATTAAAATAAAGGTGTCATAACTGATTTATTTTTGTCCTCCAATTTCATTTAAATGGAAATGCAAGGTCCCTAACAACAGTAGGGCTGGTCAGTCACAGGAAGCCATTTTAAGTGCTGTTTATCTTTGCATCTTGTCATGATCATGTAACACTTGCCTAATCAGCTGCTATTTCTCACATGCCCTTTTTAGCTTCCACACTCAGATTAATACAGCCCACCTTCAACAATATCAGCACAAGCACCCTCCTCACCAACCCCTCAACAGAAGCTGCTCAGTGTACCCCAGGCCATCAGGTAAAACATACACTACTTTTGCTTTACACTGGCGTCTAACAAATATATGAGGTTTTGGACAATGATATGGTACAATGTGGTTCTGTTACACTGGTTATGAATATGGGTGGCTACAATTCAGCCTGTTATTGTAAAGTATGTAGTTTCTATATGGCGTTTCAACTTTGTGCTCCATGTGCTCCCTTTTTTACTTTGAGCACCTGCCCCTCTCAAAGTCTTTGCATGTCCCTGAGGGTTAGGGTAGGGCAGTGGTTCCCAAACTTTTCACAGCCTGTACCCCTTCAGACACTTGACCTCCAGCCATGTACCCCCAACTTTCATGCACTTATAACACAGAGATAAATAAATGTTTTAGCCTGCTGTACTCCGACCTCCCACATTTGACATGCATAACATACAAATAAAACCTATTAAAGTTAATTATTTCTCACTGAACAGATTTAGTTACCAGCAATATCAGTGGGCAACACCAGTCCACTTTTGAAAAAGAAATTTACATTTCTGAAACAGTTTCATTAATGAACTTGAAGCTTTAATGAAAAGGCTGCCTGACTGAACTTACTGTATGTTATTTTAAGAATCTTTGATAATTTAGGACAGATTTCCTTCTCCAAGATGCCTCAGCCCCTCTTCCAACACTTCAGGCTTTTATCAAAGCTCACAATACAAACAATTATCAGTTTGAACTTGAACTACTGAAACAACTGTTTAGACCTGACAGTTTCTCACGTACCCCCTACATCACTTCGCGTACCCCTGGGGGTACACGTACCCCAGTTTCGGAACCACTGGGGTAGGGTAACCCTTACCCTAAAATGCACCAAGCATAAGAAATCACTTTTCAGACAGCAGGTGTTTCCAAAACACACGTCAAGGAGAGAATTAAGCACAGAAACACTAGTGTCAGGAAAAAGATATCAGTTTTTATGAATACATCAAATAATTTTTTCATCAGTAAACAGATATCTCTCAAGCAGCAACATTTTGACATGTTTTACTCTGAAATGCATCAAGCTTATGAAATCTATTTAAAGGATGGCATATGTCTCCAAATGAGTCTTAAACACTTCAAGAAGTGTTTCAGCTTCAGACCTTTGCTGCCTCACACTTAAATGGTTTTCCCCTATACTCTTCAACACCCTTGTTAGACTCAAATTTTAAGCTAAGAACAGACTTGAAGCAGGTGATGGGTAGGGTACATAACCTTCTTAATCTTCATTATTCAGCAAATTTAATTTAACTTAAGAGCAAGTGGGAGGGGGGCTTAAATGAGCAGATCTCAGAGAATAATTGGACAAAAATTATACAAAGAATTTACACATCCTCCATTTGCCAAAGACATATTGTTGTTCAAATTAAAAGAATTAGGGTTAGGGACTCCATTGGTCAAAGGTCAGACTGGCTAAAATCAGGCCAGACCTGGACCCTACATGTGACAGGTGCAGACAAGCCCCTGCAGACATATTCCATATGCTTTTAGCCTGTCCAATAATAAATACATTTTGGGAATCTATTTTTGATACTCTTTCGAAAATTTTAGAAGTGCCAGTAGATCCATCCCCTCTCACTGCCTTATTTGGTATTATGCCGCAGGTGGTACATCTAGATAACTGTAAAAGAAACATGCTAGCCTTCTGTACTTTGCTGGCCAGGTGCTGTATACTTTTCAGTTGGAAAAAGCCTCTTCCTCCTAAATATTCTCACTGGATTAAAGAGAACATGCAATACGTCAAGTTTGAGAAGATGAGATATTCTCTTAGTGGCTCTGTTTTCAGATTTTATGAAACCTGGAACCCTTTCTTGATGTTTGTTGAGAAGTTAGGAGTGGAAAGTATAATCCCATCATGTTTTACACTTGTTTCTGTGCTGGCTAGTGGTAATGTGAGATGACTGATTAATATGATATATTATCTGTCCAGTGGGTTAATGGGTGGGACTTTTTCTTTAGTCTGTCGTTGTTTTTGTTTTTAATTTTGACAGTTTGTATTTGCATTTCTTGTATACACTTTGTAATTATTTTTTATTTTGTATATTGAAAACTTTCAATAACAAGACCGTGATGAAAAAAGGAGAGAATTAAGCACAGAAACACAATTCAGGACTAAAGATGTTTTATGAATCTTAACATTAATCTGAATCTGAACATTATTCTATCAAAAATAAGCAGATATCTCTGAAAATGAAACATTTTGACATGGTTTAGTCTAAAATGCAGCAGGCATATATTATCTATTTAAAGGATGGCATATGTCTCAAAAAGAGCCTTAAAAGGTGCAAGAAGAAAGTTAAGCACTGTCAAGCCAAGACATCACTTATTTGAATACATTAACATTATTCTATCAAATCTAAGTTAAACTTAATATTTATGAAACTGATGAATTCTTACTGAAAGTTGTGTTTTTCTGCTTTAACTCTGTTCCTGCAGTGTTTCCTGCTCATTTGGGGACAAGTGCTGTCCTGGAAAGGAAAATCTACGTTTTGCTGTATGTTCTACCATGCCAAAATGCGTTGTTTGATACTACTCTGCTTATTTTTGGCAAGAAAGTCTGTTATATTTATGCAACTAATGAATTCTTACAGAAAGTTGTGTTTTTTCTGCTTGACTCTGTTCCTGCAGTGTTTTTTGCTCATTTGGGAGGAAAATCTCTATTTTACTGCAAGTTTTACTGAAACATGCCAAAATGTGTTGTTTCACACTAATCTGCTTATTTTGGGCAAGAAAGTCTGTTATATTTATGAAAGTGATGTATTTGTATTTCTGTATTTCAGTGCTTTTTGCTCATTTGGAGACTTATCCCATCCTTTAAATAGATTTTATATGCTTGGTGCAATTTAGGGTAAAACAAATACATCAGGTTCAAACCAAAAAAACACTTTTTAGCCAAAAATTATCATATTCGTGTGAAACAAGACATTGTGTCAGGTATGACATGCGATAAAATAAAGATTTTCCTCCCAAATGAGAGAAAAACACGTGCAGGAACAAAGTTAAGCAGAAAAACAAAACGTTCAGTAAGAATTCATCAGTTTAATAAATAAAACAGACTTTCTTGCCAAAAATAAGCAGAGTGTCTCACATGTGCCCAATAGAGTGGTCACTGTGGCAGCAGTTGTTTGTGTATTTAAGTTTTTTTTGTTGTTGTCAGATGTACTTGCATGTTTATTTCTGTTTCCCATCACCAGAAGGAAATCTTTTGTATAAACCAGATAGAGGAGGGTCATATGACACAGGTGCCCAATTCCCCATTACAAGGACAGTATCTTTCTGTGATACCAGTGAAATGTGGTAAATGTTGGGGCTTAATAGTATTAAACTCTGTACATTTAATGTAAACGACATTCATCATCCGATAAAACGCATTTAAAATATTAGGTTTTTCTAATAAAGGACAAAGTACAAATAGCCTTTTTTGCAAGAAACACATTTAGTAGAGAAAGAACACATGAAACTCAAATGGGACTGGGTAGGTCAGGCCTATTTTTAAATCATTTACCTCCAATAGCAGAGAAGTTGCTATCCTAATTCATAAAACCATACCATTTGTTCTCAACGTCTGTACAACAGATCCAGAGGGCAGATACGTCCTACCACCATACCGTGTATACTTGAATGCTTATATCAGTTTGGACATATTTCAGGCTTTAAAGTTAACTTGTCGAAGACAGAAGCCATGCCTATTGGTGCCATGACAGGCTGCGCCCCGCCCAGTGGCTTCCCCTTTCAGTGGTCCCACAAGGAGATAACATATCTGGGAATAAGAGTTTGTCCGTCTCTGAAAAAACTGGTCAAGCTTAATATTAAGCCAATCATAACACATATTAAAGATGACCTACACAGATGGGGAACCCTACCTGTATCCTGGCTGGGTAGAATAAGCGTTCTTAAAATAAATATATTACCCAGAGTCTTGTACCCTTTGCAGATGTTGCTGAACTCAATTCCCAACAGTTTTTTTGCAGATTTGGACGGCATTTTTACCCAGTTTATTTGGCAAGGAAAATAGGTTAGAGTAAAAATAGGTACACTACAGAGAAGCAAAGAACAGGGTGGACTGGGGGTCCCTTGTTTGCGGTTATACCACTGGGCGGCACAAATTAGGTACATATATGAATGGGTGAATCCAGACATTACAAACACTTGGATTGATATAGAGGCTAGAAATTGTGGCTAACTAGAACTGAAGAACTGTCCTTTTATAAAATATAACAAGGCAAGGCTGGAGGTAAAAAATAACTTTATTGTAAGGAACACATTAAACACCTGGTATAAGATTATGGTTTTCTTTAAACTTAAAGATCATTTCTCACTCTTGGCCCCTATATGAAAGAGCCCAGATTTCCCTCCTTCATGTCAGGACTCAATATTTAAGCTCTGGCAGGAAAAGAGTCTCGATCAGCTTGTTAAACTTTATGAAGGTGAAACAATGGAGTCATTTGAAGGCCTGAAAAATAAATATTCTTTACATCAGTCTCATTTTTATTGATATCTGCAAGTAAGACATTATACACCAAAAAAACATTCAGGCCCATAATGTGTCGTTTTTGGAGAACATACTTAAACAACCTATGCCAAAGAGATTCATCTCCCGAGTTTATGAGACCCTAGGCCTAAACTCTAACTGTTCTACTGATCATATTCGTAGGCAATGGCAGAGTGATTTAGGATGCCAGATAGATGAGGATATCTGGACAGCAATTATAGAAAATACACTTAAAATCCTGAGTTGTAACAATTGCTGTTTAGCATCTTGTCATGATCATGTAACACTATGCTCACCAACCCTCAACAGAAGCTGCTCAGTGTACCCCAGGCCATCAGGTAAACACATACACTACTTTTGCTTTACACTGGCGTCTAACAAATATATGAGGTTTTGGACAATGATATGGTACAATGTGGTTCTGTTACACTGGTTAATGAAAAGGCTTGCCTGACTGAACTTCAGCCTGTTATTGTAAAGTATGTAGTTTTGATATGGCGTTTCAACTTCTCCATGTGCTCCCTTTTTACTTTGAGCACCTGCCTCTCAAAGTCTTATCATGTTTGAGGGTTAGGTAGGGCAATGGTTCCCAAACTTTTTCACAGCCTGTACCCCTTCAGACACTTGACCTCCAGCCATGTACCCTAAAATGCACCAAGCATAAGAAATCACTTTTCAGACAGCAGGTGTTTCCAAAACACACGTGAAAGAGAGAATTAAGCACAGAAACACTAGTGTCAGGAAAAAGATATCAGTTTGGATGAATACATCAAATAATTTTTTCATCAGTAAACAGATATCTCTCAAGCAGCAACATTTTGACATGTTTTACTCTGAAATGCATCAAGCTTATGAAATCTATTTAAAGGATGGCATATGTCTCCAAATGAGTCTTAAACACTTCAAGAAGTGTTTCAGCTTCAGACCTTGCTGCCTCACACTTAAATGGTTTTCCCCTATACTCTTCAACACCCTTGTTAGACTCAAATTTTAAGCTAAGAACAGACTTGAAGCAGGTGATAGGTAGGGTACATAACCTTCTTAATCTTCATTATTCAGCAAATTTAATTTAACTTAAGAGCAAGTGGGAGGGGGGCTTAAATGAGCAGATCTCAGAGAATAATTGGACAAAAATTATACAAAGAATTTACACATCCTCCATTTGCCAAAGACATATTGTTGTTCAAATTAAAAGAATTAGGGTTAGGGACTCCATTGGTCAAAGGTCAGACTGGCTAAAATCAGGCCAGACCTGGACCCTACATGTGACAGGTGCAGACAAGCCCCTGCAGACATATTCCATATGCTTTTTAGCCTGTCCAATAATACATACATTTTGGGAATCTATTTTTGATACTCTTTCCAAAATATTAGAAGTGCCAGTAGATCCATCCCCTCTCACTGCCTTATTTGGTATTATGCCGCAGGTGGTACATCTAGATAACTGTAAAAGAAACATGCTAGCCTTCTGTACTTTGCTGGCCAGGTGCTGTATACTTTTCAGTTGGAAAAAGCCTCTTCCTCCTAAATATTCTCACTGGATTAAAGAGAACATGCAATACGTCAAGTTTGAGAAGATGAGATATTCTCTTAGTGGCTCTGTTTTCAGATTTTATGAAACCTGGAACCCTTTCTTGATGTTTGTTGAGAAGTTAGGAGTGGAAAGTATAATCCCATCATGTTTTACACTTGTTTCTGTGCTGGCTAGTGGTAATGTGAGATGACTGATTAATATGATATATTATCTGTCCAGTGGGTTAATGGGTGGGACTTTTTCTTTAGTCTGTCGTTGTTTTTGTTTTTAATTTTGACAGTTTGTATTTGCATTTCTTCTATACACTTTGTAATTATTTTTTATTTTGTATATTGAAAACTTTCAATAACAAGACCGTGATGAAAAAAGGAGAGAATTAAGCACAGAAACACAATTCAGGACTAAAGATGTTTTATGAATCTTAACATTAATCTGAATCTGAACATTATTCTATCAAAAATAAGCAGATATCTCTGAAAATGAAACATTTTGACATGGTTTAGTCTAAAATGCAGCAGGCATATATTATCTATTTAAAGGATGGCATATGTCTCAAAAAGAGCCTTAAAAGGTGCAAGAAGAAAGTTAAGCACTGTCAAGCCAAGACATCACTTATTTGAATACATTAACATTATTCTATCAAATCTAAGTTAAACTTAATATTTATGAAACTGATGAATTCTTACTGAAAGTTGTGTTTTTCTGCTTTAACTCTGTTCCTGCAGTGTTTCCTGCTCATTTGGGGACAAGTGCTGTCCTGGAAAGGAAAATCTACGTTTTGCTGTATGTTCTACCATGCCAAAATGCGTTGTTTGATACTACTCTGCTTATTTTTGGCAAGAAAGTCTGTTATATTTATGCAACTAATGAATTCTTACAGAAAGTTGTGTTTTTCTGCTTGACTCTGTTCCTGCAGTGTTTTTTGCTCATTTGGGAGGAAAATCTCTATTTTACTGCAAGTTTTACTGAAACATGCCAAAATGTGTTGTTTCACACTAATCTGCTTATTTTGGGCAAGAAAGTCTGTTATATTTATGAAAGTGATGTATTTGTATTTCTGTATTTCAGTGCTTTTTGCTCATTTGGAGACTTATCCCATCCTTTAAATAGATTTTATATGCTTGGTGCAATTTAGGGTAAAACAAATACATCAGGTTCAAACCAAAAAAAAGACTTTTTTGCCAAAAATTATCATATTCGTGTGAAACAAGACATTGTGTCAGGTATGACATGCGATAAAATAAAGATTTTCCTCCCAAATGAGAGAAAAACACGTGCAGGAACAAAGTTAAGCAGAAAAACAAAACGTTCAGTAAGAATTCATCAGTTTAATAAATAAAACAGACTTTCTTGCCAAAAATAAGCAGAGTGTCTCACATGTGCCCAATAGAGTGGTCACTGTGGCAGCAGTTGTTTGTGTATTTAAGTTTTTTTTGTTGTTGTCAGATGTACTTGCATGTTTATTTCTGTTTCCCATCACCAGAAGGAAATCTTTGTATAAATCAGATAGAGGAGGGTCATATGACACAGGTGCCCAATTCCCCATTACAAGGACAGTATCTTTCTGTGATACCAGTGAAATGTGGTAAATGTTGGGGCTTAATAGTATTAAACTCTGTACATTTAATGTAAACGACATTCATCATCCGATAAAACGTACGAAAATATTAGGTTTTCTAATAAAGGACAAAGTACAAATAGCCTTTTTGCAAGAAACACATTTAGTAGAGAAAGAACACATGAAACTCAAATGGGACTGGGTAGGTCAGGCCTATTTTTCGTCATTTACCTCCAATAGCAGAGAAGTTGCTATCCTAATTCATAAAACCATACCATTTGTTCTCAACGTCTGTACAACAGATCCAGAGGGCAGATACGTCCTACCACCATACCGTG
Organism: Scarus forsteni; assembly: GCA_036419115.1. Lineage (NCBI taxonomy): Eukaryota > Metazoa > Chordata > Actinopteri > Labriformes > Labridae > Scarus > Scarus forsteni. The sequence continues at coordinate 35,487,786 of JAZDUH010000359.1, forward strand.
TATACTTGAATGCTTACATCAGTTTGGACATATTTCAGGCTTTAAAGTTAACTTGTCGAAGACAGAAGCCATGCCTATTGGTGCCATGACAGGCTGCGCCCCGCCCAGTGGCTTCCCCTTTCAGTGGTCCCACAAGGAGATAACATATCTGGGAATAAGAGTTTGTCCGTCTCTGAAAAAACTGGTCAAGCTTAATATTAAGCCAATCATAACACATATTAAAGATGACCTACACAGATGGGGAACCCTACCTGTATCCTGGCTGGGTAGAATAAGCGTTCTTAAAATGAATATATTACCCAGAGTCTTGTACCCTTTGCAGATGTTGCTGAACTCAATTCCCAACAGTTTTTTTGCAGATTTGGACGGCATTTTTACCCAGTTTATTTGGCAAGGAAAATAGGTTAGAGTAAAAATAGGTACACTACAGAGAAGCAAAGAACAGGGTGGACTGGGGGTCCCTTGTTTGCGGTTATACCACTGGGCGGCACAAATTAGGTACATATATGAATGGGTGAATCCAGACATTACAAACACTTGGATTGATATAGAGGCTAGAAATTGTGGCTAACTAGAACTGAAGAACTGTCCTTTATAAAATATAACAAGGCAAGGCTGGAGGTAAAAATAACTTTATTGTAAGGAACACATTAAACACCTGGTATAAGATTATGGTTTTCTTTAAACTTAAAGATCATTTCTCACTCTTGGCCCCTATATGAAAGAGCCCAGATTTCCCTCCTTCATGTCAGGACTCAATATTTAAGCTCTGGCAGGAAAAGAGTCTCGATCAGCTTGTTAAACTTTATGAAGGTGAAACAATGGAGTCATTTGAAGGCCTGAAAAATAAATATTCTTTACATCAGTCTCATTTTTATTGATATCTGCAAGTAAGACATTATACACCAAAAAAACATTCAGGCCCATAATGTGTCGTTTTTGGAGAACATACTTAAACAACCTATGCCAAAGAGATTCATCTCCCGAGTTTATGAGACCCTAGGCCTAAACTCTAACTGTTCTACTGATCATATTCGTAGGCAATGGCAGAGTGATTTAGGATGCCAGATAGATGAGGATATCTGGACAGCAATTATAGAAAATACACTTAAAATCCTGAGTTGTAACAATGATAGAGAGAGACAATTTAGAATACTACATAAACTTCATTTTACACCACTATTGAGAGGAAGGTTGGGCCTGGGCTCTTCTAACTGTCATAAATGTGATACAGAAGCAGGAACATATTCACATATGTTTTGGAAATGTGCAAAGATACAAAAGTTCTGGGCAGAGGTGAAAGAGGAGGTGATTACTTTGATTGGATATAACTTGGACCTGTCAGCCTTGCAATGCATCCTAGCAGCTAAACCAGCCAATGTAAGGAACACTCAAAATGCTAAACTGGTTGGAATCCATCTGTACTTAGCAAGAAAGACCATTCTTAACTTCTGGATCTCTAAGGACACCCTTACACTGGATGACTGGTATAAGGAAATACTGAGAGTTCTTCCCTTGGAAAAACTGACCTACACTCTCCATGACAATGTTCAGGGATTTGTCAAAATCTGGCAACCAGTCTTGGAGAAAGTGGACCCTGATGGACGGACTTTTTCTCTATATGGTTAGCATGATGAACATAATGGAAACCAGGAGACTGCTGGTCATCCCATACCAACTGGTGATATCTGTGTTCTGTCTTGACCAGGTCTTGTTGCTTTTTTGTCCTTGTCGTCTTTATTATCATCATTATTATTTTTTAAATTATTTTTATTTTATTTTATTACTTATTTTGTATTATGTCTGGTTTAAAGGTGTCCTGCTGCCATTTGTTCTTGTTCTGTAAAGATTGTTTGTTGAAAAAGAAAAACGGGGTTCTAGCTTTGTTAACTGAATTGCAATGTTGAATACCAGAACCTCAATAAAAAGAAGCTTAAAAAAAAGTAAATAAATAAGCAGAGTAGTGTGAAACAACACATTTTGGCATCTTTCAGTACAACATGAAGTAAAATAGAGTTTTTCTTCCCTAAAGAGCAAAAAACACTGCAGGAACAGAGTTAAGCAGAAAAACACAACTTTCAGGAAGAATTCATCAGTTTCATAAATATAACAGACAACCCTGCCGAAAATAAGCAGATTATTGTGAAAGAACACATTTTTGCATGTTTCGGAATAACATGCAGTGTTATCACACTGCATGTTGTTTCTTCCTAAAGAGCAAAAAACACTGCAGGAACAGAGATTAGCAGAAAAACACAACTTTCAGGAAGAATTCATCACTTTCATAAATATAACAGACTTTCTTGCCCAAAATAAGCAGATAAGTGTGGAACAACACATTTAGAATGTTTCAGTATAACATGAAGTAAATTATAGATTTTCCTCCCCAATGAGAAAAAAAAAACTCCAGGAACAGAGCAAAGCAGAAAAACACAACTTTCAGGAAGAATTCATCAGTTTCATAAAAATAACAGACTTTCTCGTGTTTTTGTTCTTAACTCTGGTTCCTGTAGTGTTTTTTGCTCATTTGTGAGGGAAATCTATATTTTACTTCATGTTATACTGAAAGATGTGTTGTTTCACTATAAGCTGCTTATTTTTGGCAAGAAAGTCTGTTACTTTTATAAAATTGATGAGTGTTTACTGAAAGTTGTGTTTTTTTCTGTTTAATTCACTACTTCCAGCGTTTCTGCTCATTTGGGTCAAGTGCTGTCCAAAAACGGGAAATCTAAGTTTTACTGCATGTTATACTGAATCATGCCAAAATGTGTTGTGTCACCCAAATCTGCTGTTTTTTTTGGCAATAAACTCTTTTATATTAATGTAATTGATGAATTCTTACTGAAAGTTGCGTTTTCTGCTTAATGCACTACTTGCAGCGTTTCTGCTCATTTGAGTCACGTGCTGTCCAAAAACGGGGAATCTATGTTTTACTGCATGTTATACCGAATATTGCCAAAATGTGTTGTTTCACACTAATCTGCTGATTTTTGGCAAGAATGTCTGTTATAGTAATGTAATTGATGAATTTTGACGGGAAGTTTTGTTTTTCCGCTTAATTCACTATTTGCACCATTTCTGCTTATTTGGGTCAAGTGCTGTCCAAAAACGGGAAATCTAAGTTTCACTGCATGCTATACTAAAACATGCCAAAATGTGTTGTGTCACACTAATATGCTGATGTTTAGGCAAGAAAGTCTGTTATATTAATGAAACTGATGAATTTTTACTGAAAGTTGCGTTTTTCTGCTTAACTCTGTTCCTGCAGTGTTTTTGCTCATTTTTGAGGAAAATCTATAATTTACTTCATGTTATACTGAAACATGCCAAAATGCGTTGTTTCAGTCTAAGCTGTTTATTTTTGGCAAGAACGTCTGTTATATTTATGAAACTGATGAATTCTTCTGAAAAGTTGTGTTTTTCTGCTAAACTCTGTTCCTGCAGTGTTTTTTGGTCATTTGGGAGGGAAATCTATATTTTACTTCGTGTTATACTGAAACATGCTAAAATGTGTTGTTCTACACTTATCTGCTTATTTTGGGCAAGAAAGTCTGATATATTTATGAAAACTGATGAATTCTTCCTGAAAGTTATGTTTTTCATCTTAACTTTCGCCCTGCAGCGTTTCTGCTCATTTTGGTCAAGTGCTTTCCAACAATGTTTGTTGCAGTAAAATCTATGTTTTACTGCATGTTATACTGAATCAAGCCAAAATGTGTTGTGTCACACTAATTTGCTGATTTTTGGCAAGAAAGTCTGTTATATTAATGAAATTGACGAGTTTTTACTGAAAGTTGTGTTTTCTGTTTAATTTTCTCCCTGCAGCTTTTCTGCTCAATTGGCCTCAAGTGCTGTCCAAAAACGGGAAATCTATGTTTTACTGCATGTTATACTGAATCATGCCAAAATGTGTTGTGTCCCACTAATCTGCTGATTTTTGGCATGAAAGTCTGTTATATTCATGAAATTGTTGAGTTTTTACTGAAAGTTTTGATTTCTGTTTAACTTCCTCCCTGCAGCTTTTCTGCTCAATTGGCCTCAAGTGCTGTCCAAAAATCCGGAAATCTAAGTTTTACGGCATGTTACACTGAATCATGCCAAAATGTGTTGTGTCACACTAATCTGCTGATTGTTGGCAAGAAAGTCTGTTATAATTATGCAAATTGATGAGTTCTTACTGAAAGTAGTTTTTTCTGCTTAATTGTCTCCCTGCAGCGTTTCTGCTCATTTGCGTCAAAGTGCTGTCCAAAAACAGGAAATCTATGTTTTACTGCATGACAATATGTATTGTTTTACACTAATCTGCTGATTTTTGGCAAGAAAGTATGTTATTTTTATGTAAGTGAAGAATTTTTACTGCAAGTTGTGTTTTTCTGCTCAATTCTCAATTCTGCAGTGTTTCTGCTCATTTGGGTCAAATACTGTCCACAAACGGGAAATCCAAGTTTTACTGCATGTTATACTAAAACATGCCAAAATGTGTTGTGTCACAATAATCTGCTGATTTTTGGCAAGAAAGTCTGTTATATTTCTGAAATTGATTAATTTTTACTGAAAGTTTTTTTCTGCTTAATTCACTACTTGCAGCCGTTGCTCATTTGGGTCAACTGCTGCCCAACAACGGGAAATCCAACTTTTACTGCATGTTCTACTAAAACATGCCACAATGTGTTGTGTCACAATAATCTGCTGATTTTTGTCAGGAAAGTCTGTGATAATTATGAAATTGTTTAATTTTGACTGGAAGTTGTGTTTCTCTGCTTAATTCACTATTTGCAGCGTTTCTGCTCATTTGGGCAGAAGTGCTGTCCAAAAATGGGAAATCTATGTTTTACTGCATGTTATAGCCTACTGAATCATGCCAAAATGTGATGTGTCACACTAATCTGCTGATTTTGGGCAAGAAAGTCTGTTATAGTGATGTAATTGATGAATTTTGACGGGAAGTTTTGTTTTTCCGCTTAATTCACTATTTGCACCCTTTCTGCTTATTTGGGTCAAGTGCTGTCCAAAAACGGGAAATCTAAGTTTTACTGCATGTTATACTGAATCATGCCAAAATGAGTTGTGTCTCACTAATTTGCTGATTTTTGGCACAAAAGTCTGTTATTTTTCTCAAATTGATGAATTTTGTCTGAAAGTTGTGTATTTCTGCTCAATTCACTATTTGCAGCGTTTCTGCTCATTTGGGTCAAGCGCTGTCCAAAAACGGGAAATGCAAGTTTTACTGCATGTTATGCTGAAAAATGCCAAAATGTGTTGTGTCACACTAATTTGCTGTTTTTTGGCCATAAACTCTGTTATATTAATGAAATTGATGAATTTTTACTGAAAGCTGTGTTTTTCTGCTTAATTCACTATCTGCAGCGTTTCTGCTCATTTGGGTCAAATACTGTCCACAAACGGGAAATCCAAGTTTTACTGCATGTTATACTAAAACATGCCAAAATGTGTTGTGTCTCACTAATTTGCTGATTTTAGGCAAGAAAGTCTGTTATATTCATGACTTTGATGAGTTTTTACTGAAAGTTGTGTTTTTCTGCTTAATTTTCTCCCTGCAGCGTTTCTGCTCATACGGGTCAAGTGCTGTCCAAAAACGGGAACCCTAAGTTTTACTGCATGTTATACTGAATCGTACCAAAATGTCTTGTTTTACACTAATCTGCTGATTTTGGGCAAGAAAGTCTGTTATATTTATGAAATTGATGACTTTGTTTGAAAGTTGTGTTTTTCTGCTTAACTTTCTCTCTGCAGCGTTTCTGCTCATTTGGGTAGAAGTGCTGTCCAAAAACGGGGAATCTATGTTTTACTGCATGTTATACTAAAACATGCCAAAATGTGTTGTGTCACACTAATCTGCTGATTTTAGGCAAGAAAGTCTGTTATATTGATGAAATTGATGAATTATTGTTAAATGTTACTCTGTTCCTGCAGTGTTTTTTGCTCATTTGGGAGGAAATTGCAACGGAATGCAACAGCAGCAGAGAACATGAGCTCCTGAAACTTTTTGCCATTTTTGTGTGTTTTTGCTTCAAAATATCCAATTTGCAAAGTAAATCTACAACATCAGACAATTTGAAGGACCATTCAACCATCCAAAACAAGAAAGAAGACTTTTCTACAATTTTTCCAACTGGTTTTTCACCAAAATAAGTTGCTACCACAGCAGCCAGCTGGATTGAGAGAATACAACTGCTACAAATGCCAGTTGGTTGGTGCTGTTGGTGCCAACAGCAGAGGATTAAGGAAAACCACAGAAGAAACACTTGTCAAAGGAAGACATTTTACCATTCAAAACTGGTCTGACAACATTTTGAGGACACCAGCAGAACTAAAAAAGAGGAAATAAGGTATTTCTATCAAGATAACTCTCCACATCAGTAAATCAGTAGGTCAACAACTGTCAGTTGAAATCCAGCATAGTGATGAAGGCCTGCGGAACAACAGATGAGCAGCAACAACTGATGAAGATAGATACAAACAGATCAACCATGGCTACACAGACTGAACCAGGACAGATTGTTAACTATGAAATACAATATCCTGAACAAACCCTAACAGCACAGCAAAAGAAAGACTTCAAAATGAATGTGCTACACGCTAATCCAGAGACACTGGTAGCAGACTTCATCAGGAAGAACAACCAAAAGGTAAAATGCAACCTACTGTTCTTCACTCAGCATCCTGAAAGCTGGCACACATCAATATGTAAGCAGTTTACTCACATTAAGAAGGATGGGATTAATAAAGGCAGGCAGATAGATCACTGCCTATGAAGATGCAGACCGTTCATCTCCCATCTTAACTGTCAATATATACCACAATGGAACAGTAATGATCCAGGGATCAGAAAATAGTCTGGACAACTTTGAAAACAGCTTCCAAACATTGAAAATCATTGCAGCACCAAAAGATTCTCCTCCTCCACACCAGGTCACCTCTTCTCAGCAGACCTCCAACTTCACCAAACACTGATTCACCCAAGCTGTCCACCCGCCTCAACATCCTGAGAGAGGGACTCTCTGTCCTAGAGCGAGAGTTCATTGAGTTCAGAGAGAAGACAATGTGCAGCCTTCAGAGGTCTAATGACAGGCCTTCAGTGGAGGAGATGTTCTCCACAGTTCAAGACCAAAGATACCAGATAAATGAACTCCAGCAGGCTGTTCGAGAGCTGGAAGAAGACAACTGTTCTCTGAGAGAGACAGTCAAAAGACTGATGGAAGAGCTGACTTCAGTCCACCACTCCAGCCCGACACAGTCTCCGCACCAGGAGACCCAGGACAGGGAACCAGAACCATCTGACACCCAAACATCTTCAGCCTCCCTCCCCACAGTGACCCCTACCAGGCCTCCTCCCCGCTTCCCTCTGGACACTACAGACCAGGAGAAACAGAAGAGCCAGAGCATCAATCCAAAGCCATCTGCTTCTCTGACATCTTCTTCACCCACCACCCCCACTCCCTCTCCTCCCGACCTCACAGCCCAACCAAACACTGACAACATCCGACTCAACACACCACCCTCTGCGACAAACAACAACACAGACGTTGTATTTCTGTGTGATTCCAATGGAAAGTACATCGATATGAAACGCCTCTTCCCTGGCAGAAGATCCAGGATGATTCGGAGTCCCACCACCTCAGACGCCATAAAGAACCTGACCACTACAGATCTCCAGGGTGTTAAACACATCCTGATCCACTGCGGGACAAATGATCTCACACACAACAAGGACATAGCACGCTCTCTAAGACAGGTGACAGAGAGCGCAACCTCAGCAGCCCCCACAGCCAGGGTAACCATATCCACCCTGTTACCAAGAAGAGACGTTCCTCAGCATGAGATCAACAAAATCAATGCTGAAATATCTAAAGCATGCACAGGTATACCAAACGTCTACATGGCATACCATGCTAAAATCTTTTACCAACACCTGTACGATTACTTACATCTCAACCAGAGTGGTGTACGACTGTTTGCAAAGAATATCAAAGATGCAGCTCTGAACCACAATAGATCAGCACCTCACCACAAAAAGATCGCAACCAACCACCGTAACCCCGAGAAGGCTGCAGCACGCTGAAGAAACCACCAACAAGAGCTTCTCACAGAAGTTTAAACCCACCCAGCCACACTACACCCCAGCTCTACCGCTTCAGAGACCCAGCACCACCAACCCTCTACCCCGTCCCATCTCCTCAGGGCTACAACCCCACTGCAACACACTACACCCCACCTCTGCAGGGACCTCCCCAAGCTCTCCAGAAGCAACACAGCTGGTATCGACAACAGCAGCAGCAGCCACAGCAGCCATGGCAGACTCAGGCCCAGCCTCAGGCCCAGAGAGACAGTTACAGTGAGTTACCACCAACAGATAAAGAGACATTGTAACACTACTCTACTCCAAATTACTGAGTTAATGAGATGTCCAGTAGGAACTTAGAACAACTTATCCTTTCTGAAAAACATTTGCTTTATTTCATTCCTTACCTTTTTAAAAATAGTATTCATTGATTTATTTATTATTATTATTATTATCATTAATATTATTATTTTTATTATTATTATTTTAATTTATTTTATTTACTCATTTATTTAATTTTACTTGTAAATCGGATATTTTCTAGTGTTACACTATTCTGAAATCACTGAAGGAAGCCTGATTACTCCCCAAGAAATCAAGCAGAGCAGAAGCTCCTCCCCACAAGAAGACTCTGACCCAACCCTCTTGCTCAAGACTCAAGCACCTGCACCATCACATCTTCCTCTGCTGCAGGACAGATTCAAAGAAAAAATAGCCCACAGCCGGGCAGCTTTCCAGCAAAAAGGTGTGAAATATTTTCAAACAGTAAACCACGCAAAGGTGATGTTGTGACACTTTGACAAATACTCTTACAAATGTAATCCAGAAGTTCACTTGTCCTTTTAAGCTAAAGCGCAAACAAACTCTGCCATGGATAACAAATGAGATTTATCAGCTGATGAAGAAGCGGGATAAAGCATTAAAGAAATCGCTGTCCACAAAATTAAACACAGATAACCTCATCTACAAAGGGCTACGAAACCAGGTTGTAACTGAACTAAGAAAGGCAAAGACAAATTATTTCATGCAACTGATAAATACTTCTGGTGGAAACAGCTCATATCTATGGAAACATATTAATTCACTCCTAAACCGTAAGCCAAAGTGTCACGGTGAAATAAAGGAACTTAATATCAAAGGAATGATTTCAACAGACACCAAAGATATAGCTAATGAATTAAATACATAATTCATCCAGTCCGTAGATGAACTTGCATCAAACTTTGGAAAAACTCTCAATGTAGATGAATTTAACATAGAGCCTCAACAATTACAAAACTTAAACAATATACAGCTAATGATCAGGCTCCCCACTTTAATATCGAACAAACTGACCAAACCAAAATTCAAAAAAATCATAATGCAATTAAACAACTCAAAGGCAAAAGATACATTTGGAATTGATACTCCATTTTTGAAGAAGTATAGCACCATCTTGATAAGACCATTACTCCATTTGATAAATCTGTCTATTACAGAAGGGAAATTTCCACAAAGCTTTGAAATGGCTATTATCACCCCAGTTTATAAATCTGGTGCATTAACTGATGCCAGTAAATATAGACCAATATCAATCCTCCCGGTAATGTCAAAAAAGTACTTGAAAAGGTTATCGCTAATCAATTGATGATCCATCTTGAAAATAATCAGTTTTATCATCCAAAACAATTTGGATTTCGTAAAAAATCTTCAACTGAGATGGCATTGTGCCACTTCATTGAGATAATAAAATGTTCACTTGACAATGGAAACGTGGTCGGAGCAGTGTTTCTGGACTTGAAGAAAGCCTTTGACACTGTAAGTCATAAAATACTTGTTAGCAAACTAAGACATCAATTTAAATTTTCTGCCACTACTGTTAGTCGGCTTAGCTCATATTTAGAATATCGACAACAGTGTGTTCGCTTACAGAATGTGAAAACATCTCTGTACAGTAAGACTGGACTGCCACAGGGATCAGTCCTAGGTCCTCTCCTTTTTTGTTTATATATAAATGATTTACCTACTATTTGTACAGACACTGAATGCCAAATGTACGCTGATGATACAGTATTTTATGTCTCAGCAAAGAACCCCCATCAAGCTTCAGAGATCTTAAGCAGACAGATGGTTAGTGTTTCAGAATGGTTACAAAGGAACCACTGAACATTTAATTACAAAAAAACAGTATCAATGTGCTTTTCAATAAGAAAGAAAGTTCTAGATAAATTTCACATCACTATTGATGCAAAATAAATAGATGTGGTAAATGATTTTAAATATTTAGGAATAACTTTAGATTCTCAACTTAAGTTTGATATACGTATAAAGAAGTTATCTAAAACTGTGAAAACCAGTCTGAACTGCTTTAGACTCATCAGGTCATGTCTCTCCTTTAAGGCTGCTCATTTATATCTGCATGCCATGGTCCTTTCACATTTGTCCTATTGCATCACTTCCTGGGGCCAGGCCACGGACTCAACTACAAAACCTTTATTTTCACTTTATAAACAAGCTTTGAAAATGTTAGACCAGAAGCCACAAAAATGGCACCACTGCAAAATTATTGAGAAATATCATTTGTTGCCCTTTTCTAACTTTATAAAATTATCCTTTCTGAAAATTGTTTTCAAGTGCCTAAATGGACTGGCTCCACAAGTAATGTCCCAGAACTTTACAAAGACAGACAGCTGTAGGGCAATAACAAGGAACAGAACACAACAGAACTGTAAAATCCAAAGGTGCAGGACAACATTTGGGCAGTCATCCCTTTCAGTGCAAGGCATACACCTGTGGAATTCCTTACCATCTGAAATTAAATCTCAAACAGAACTTAAAAAGTTCAGTGCAGAAGTTAAACAGTGGCTTAAAAAGCAGCAGAAATGTGAACATTAATTTCTCTAAAGAAACTATTAGTAAACTATTTTAATAATCTTTGATGTTAAATGTAACTTGTGTTTTAGCTCTCATTCACTATAACTGTGTCTATTTATTTATGGTATTTATTGACTGTATTCGCTGTATTACTCTATTTGTGAAATTGTATCTGTATTCTGTATAATTCATTGTACTGTAAATCCTGACCAGGGACAAAGACTGCAAATTAGCTGAAGCTAGACGTCTTATATACATTCACATTTTCCCATTGTGGCAATGTTGTATGTATGGTCCCGTCTTCCTGAAAGTTGTGTTTTTCTGCTTAACTCTGTTCCTGTAGTGTTTTTTGCTCATTTGGGAGGGAAATCTATATTTTACTTCTTGTTATACTGAAACATGCCAAAATGTGTTGTTCAACACTTATCTGCTTATTTTGGGCAAGAAAGTCTGATATATTTATGAAACTGATGAATTCTTCCTGAAAGTTGTGTTTTTCTGCTTAACTCTGTTCCTGCAGTGTTTTTTGCTCATTGGGGAGGAAAATCTATAATTTACTTCATGCTATACTGAAACATGCCAAAATGTGTTGTTTCACTCTAAGCTGCTTAATTTTGGCAAGACAGTCTGTTATATTTATGAAATTGATGAATTCTTCCTGAAAGTTGTGTTTTTCTGCTAAACTCTGTTCCTGCAGTGTTTTTGCTCATTTGGGAGGGAAATCTATATTTTACTTCATGTTATACTGAAACATGCTAAACTGTGTTATTTATTTTTGGCATGAACGTCTGTTATATTTATGAAACTGATGAATTCTTTACAGAAAGATGTGTTTTTCTGCTTAACTCTGTTCCTGCAGTGTTTTTTGGTCATTTGGGAGGAAAATCTATAATTTACTTCTTGTTATACTGAAACATGCCAAAATGTGTTGTTTCACTCTAAGCTGCTTATTTTTGACAAGACAGTCTGTTATATTTATGAAACTGATGAATTCTCCCTGAAAGTTGTGTTTTTCTGCTTAACTCTGTTCCTGCAGTGTTTTTTGCTCATTTGGGAGGGAAATCTATATTTTACTTCATGTTATACTGGAAGATGCCAAATGTGTTGTTTCACTATAAGCTGTTTATTTTTGGCAAGAAAGTCTGTTATTTTTATAAAATTGATGAGTTTTTACTGAAAGTTGTGTTTTTTCTGTTTAATTCACTACTCACAGCGTTTCTGCTCATTTGGGTCAAGTGCTGTCCAAAAACTGGAAATCTAAGTTTTACTACATGTTATACTGAATCATGCCAAAATGTGTTGTTCTACACTAATCTGCTGATTTTTGGCAAGAAAGTCTGTTATTTTTATGAAATTGATGAGTTTTTACTGAAAGTTGTGTTTTCTGCTTAATTTTCTCCCTGCAGAGTTTATGCTCATTTGGGCAGAAGTGCTGTCCAAAAACGGGAAATCCAAGTTTTACTGCATGTTATACTGAATCATACCAAAATGTGTTGTGTCACACTAATCTGCTGATTTTGGGCAAGAAAGTCAGTTATGTTTATGAAATTGATGGATTTTTACTGCAAGTTGTGTTTTTCTGCTTATTTCACTACTTGCAGCGTTTCTGCTATTTGGGTCAAGTACTGTCCAACAACGGGAAATCTAAGTTTTACTGCATGTTATACTGAATCATGCCGAAATGTGTTGTTTTACACTAATCTACTGATTTTTTGCAAGAAACTCTGTTACAGTAATGAATTATTTTTTACTGAAAGTTGTGTTTTTCTGCTTATTTCACTACTTGCAGCGTTTCTGCTCATTTGGGTCAAGTGCTGTCCAAAAACGGGAAATCTAAGTTTTACTGCATGTTATACTGAAAAATGCAAAAATTTGTGTTGTGTCTCACTAATTTGCTGATTTTTGGCAAGAAACTCTGTTATTTTTATGAAATTGTTGAGTTTTTTTTTACAGAAAGTTTTGATTTCTGCTTAACTTTCTCCCTGCAGCGTTTCTGCTCAATTGGCCTCAAGTGCTGTCCACAAACGGGAAATCTAAGTTTTACTGCATGTTATACTGAATCATGCCGAAATGTGTTGTTTTACACTAATCTTCTGAGTTTTGGCAAGAAACTCTGTTACAGTAATGAATTAATTTTTACTGAAAGTTATGTTTTTCTGCTTAATTCACTACTTGCAGCGTTGCTCATTTGGGTCAAGTGCTGTCCAACAATCGGGAAATCGAAGTTTTACTGCATGTTATACTGAAACATGCAAAAATTTGTGTTGTGTCTCACTAATTTGCTGATTTTTGGCAAGAAAAATTGTTGTCTGTTATTTTTATGAAATTGATTAGTTTTTACTGAAAATTGTGTTTTCTGCTTAACTTTCTCCCTGCAGCGTTTTCTGCTCATTTGGCCACAAGTGCTGTCCACAAACGGGAAATCCAAGTTTTACTGCATGTTATAGGCTACTAAAACATGCCAAAATGTGTTGTGTCACACTAATATGCTGATGTTAGGCAAGAAAGTCTGTTATATTAATGAAATTGATGAATTTTTACTGAAAGTTGCGTTTTTCTGCTTAACTCTGCTCCTGCAGTGTTTTTCCTCATTTTTGAGGAAAATCTTTTATTTACTTCATGTTATACTGAAACATGCCAAAATGTGTTGTTTCACTATTAGCTGCTTATTTTGGGCAAGAAAGTCTGTTATATTTATGAAACTGATGAATTCTTCCTGAAAGTTGTGTTTTTCTGCTTCACTCTGTTCCTGCAGTGTTTTTTGGTCATTTGGGAGGAAAATCTATAATTTACTTCATGTTATACTGAAACATGCCAAAATGTGTTGTTTCATTATAAGCTGCTTATTTTTGGCAAGACAGTCTGTTATATTTATGAAATTGATGAATTTTTACTGAAAGTTGTGTTTTTCTGCTTACTTGTCTACTTGCAGGGTTTCTGCTCATTTGGGTCAAGTGCTGTCCAAAAACAGGAAATCTTACGGGGCGTTCACACCGAAAGCATCACAAATTTTTTGCGCGATGATATTACATACAAAGTCAATGTAAAGATGCGAATTGACGCTGCATCGGGGTGAGCATAGAGCGGCGTCAAGCGGCGACCGTTTCCAGCGAAAAATCGCTCGCCGCTCGACGCTTGATGCTCGAGTTGAAATAATTAAACTTTTCGAGCGAGCGAGCGTGTTGACGCGCCCGGGCAGCCTATCAACGTGGAGATCGTCACTGTCGCAGAGCATTCTGGGGTTTGGGCGGACTACCGGTCTTCACTCGGCAAAAATGGAGGAAAAGGTGATCATGGCGGTCGCTGCTCACCCAGAGCTGTATGATGTGTCCTGTCCTTTATACAAGGACAGGCGCAGAAAGGACCAGGCCTGGGTGAGCATAAGCCAGCAGCTGGGAGAACCAAGTAAGTTTTTTCTCTCTCTTTCTCGTATTGCATCACTTTTTTTCAGGCTGTTGCACTGTTGAAGTTACAACTGCATAACCCCAGCATGGCTGGCTTTACTGACATAACTTCACCTGTCTTCTTCATTCAAAATGAATAAAGGCAGCTATTTAAAATGAATTGATTTACGTGCATTATGTTTTTACAGCTGAAAGGTGTAAAACAAAATGGAAGAGCCTCAGGGACACATACACGAGAGAGAGAAAAAAGCTCCCCAAGAGTGGGGCAGCAGCAGGGACAGGAAGGAAGTGGAAGTACCTGGGGGTCCTTTCTTTCCTCGACCCCTTTATTGCTCCACGGGCAACAAGTGGGAACATGGAGCAGGGGGTCGAGGAGGATTGGACCCCCCAGAGTAGGGAGTCAGAGGAAGAAGGAGAGACAGCAGGCCCGTCCCAGAGAGGTTTGTTTAAAAAATACACCATCATGTAGGAGGATGCCTGCTGTCAGACTCAGCAAATATATTTATTTTTCACAGCCTCAACTGATCAACATTTAAAAAAAAAATGTGGACACTTGGTATTACTGTGACTGAACTGATTTGAGTGTATTATTATGTGTTTGTAAAATTCATACATTTTTGTCATAAATGCAGAAGAAGAATTTCCTGAGGAGGAGCCTGCTGTCTCCACACCGGCTCCACCAACTTCACCGGCCCCATTAACTTCCCCGACTCCCGGCCCTTCTTCTTCTGCCCCTGCTGCTGCCCCCGCTTCATTGTTGACACCTCGGAGTGGTATGTACATGACAAATTTTGGCCTTTTATTTTTTTTTTACATCAGGTGCAAAGATTTTGCATCATCACACACACATTGATTTTATGCATTGTGTTTCTTTGACATTCAGGAAGGAAGAGAACCAAAAGGGTGCAGGAGGATGAGGACCGCAGAAACATGAAGATCCAGAGGCTGCTCCTGGAAGAACTCCAGGAAATACGCAACCAGAGGCTGCAGCCGAACCAGCAGGACCAGCCTCATCCTCCTGCACCACAACCTGTCCGCTCCGAGGATCAATTATTCCTCGATAGCCTCGCTCCTTCCAAGGAGAAATTGGAGCCCCAGGTGAAGGCCCTAGTAAAATTCCAAATTCATAAACTTATTTATGAAGCTAGCACAGTTGTGCTCAATCTGGAACCAGCCGAGTAGCTTATTAGCTCGTGGGGTTCCAATTTCTGCAGGGAACGAGCTGGCTATCGGGAAATAGTGGCCCCAAGTATGTGTCCCTGAGGCTCTTCCGTTTTTTTTTTTTTTTTTTTTTTTTTATTAAAGAATTTTATATTTTTATATGATTTCGATTATTTTTAAACATATTTTTCTAACAAATGTATTAACTGCATTTCTTTTGCTGTCTTTTATCATATCTCTATAGACAATTATCAGACTTAAGATTTGTTATATAGGTAAATATGTTTATAAAAAAGTCTATGACCACTTGATTTTAATTTCCAAAACTGCCAAGGGTCAGACATTCAACCTGGATCTGTCATAAAAACACAACAAATTTAATAATAAGCAGAAACAGTATGGCTGCTTCTGCAAAAGTTGCCTTTAAAGTGAGTTCTAGCCTACATTACAGATGCAGGACATGCAGAAGCTGTTTGACTATTCCTTTTTATTGATACCTGTGATTTCCTGGATGAAAAGGGGAGAGCTGGAGATGTTGAGTGGATCTTGAAGAAAGAGGAGTTGATGCAGAGGACGATGGGACAAACAGAAGAATCCTGACCATTGCTGCTGTGCAGGAGAGGGCAATGAGGAGGGTTGTGATGTTTTAAAAATGACAGCTGACATCAAGAACATAACAGAAATTGCTTTTGGCAGACATATTGCCATTTTATCAATGATTAGTTTTTGAAAATTAACTAGCTATGTTACTGTTTTTTATAAATAAAAGATTATGCAATTTTTAATATTAATTACAACATAATAGGCCTGTCACGATAATAAATTCTGCTGGACGATAATTGCGCTACAAATATTGCAGATAATATTATTGTCTATATTATTTTGGCACAGTTTTTTAAGTTAATGCAATGATAAAATATGGCACAATAGCAATAAAGTTTAAATTTTCAAGACTGGAATGTCAAAGCTTTAAAATAGCTCTATTAGACAAATGCACAGAGTGAACTCCTCTCATCCAGTGTGTATGTTAGAGAGAGGAGGAGGAGGAAAACAAACACGCACATACCTGTCAGCACATCAAGGCCGGCAAAATTAATGAGCTTGTTTTTATTCATTCATTAAATGATTTATTGATTGTGACAGGCCTACAACCTAAATTGTAATTACATCTGCTAAAAGGCTATATAATACATAAAACATGCCGTGCTGACATTCATGCTTTAATTTTATTTCTGGGACTGTGTAGAGATTCTGCAGGACGTTTGCTCTTTAGGATGTTTGGGTGGCTCTGAAAAGAGCCGTTGGAGGTGTGCTCATGCACTAAATGTTGGCCTGCCACTGGACTGCTCCCTCTGCAGAGAAGTAGGACGAGAAGGTCTCCCGCACCCTGACGGCCTCTCGTCCTGAGTTGTTGGCTGAAACTCTGCCAAGACCTGGCAGCGTCTCCACGTCTCCACCTGGACTGATGCCCCTCACCGCAGGCATAGTGGTCGACATCCTCAGGAAGCTGTGGAGCACGCATGTTGCCTTGACACACTTCTCTGCGACATCTTGTTGGACCTCCAGAGGAGGTCCACGCCGGTACAGCCGCCACTGAGATGCCAGGATACCAAAGGCACACCCAACCACCAGCCGTGCCCGTGACAGGCGGTAGTTGAATACCCTTTGGTCCCTGGCAAGGGTGCGCCCGGGGAATGGCCTCATAAGGTTTCTCCGGAGTGGAAAAGCCTCATCAGCCACAAAGACATGCCGCTGGGGTCCCCTGTGGTCAGCTCCAGGCAGCAGATGGTCAGCAGGCAGCTGGAGGGTGCCAGAGCGGAAGGCCTGAACAAAAGCAGAGTTGGCCGGGATGCCACCATCGCTGGTCCTCCCGTACCCCCCGACATCTACCACCCGGAAGCAGTAGTTGGCATCCACCACAGCCAAGAGGACGATGGAAAATGTCCCCTTGTAGTTAAAAAACTGGGACCCAGAGTTGTCAGGAGCTTTGATCCTGACATGCTTCCCATCCAAAGCACCGCAGCAGAGAGGAAAGTTCCACCGCTCCTCAAACCTCTCTGCGATGGACCTCCACTCCTCAGTGGTGGGAACAGCCATGAACTCCCCCACAAGGCAGTCCCAAATGGCAGACACAACATCTGGCACGATCACTGACACACTAGAAACACCAACACGGAAGCTATTGGCAATAGTCCGGTATGAGTCACCAGTGGCCAGGTATCTACAAGAGAGAAAAAAAAGTAATTTAATATTTGCTCTATTCAGATCTTACACATTATTGCTTAGTTGGATCATTCTATGAAAGCTTGCAATTTTGTGTCTCTCTGACTAAACTCTGAAATGGATACATAAATAAAATAGATAAAAAGCAGAAAAAACCCAAATAAGAAAATAAAAACTTTAATATTAAAGCACAAGTGTTTTTTCACTAATTTTGAATGGAAAGCAAACATGTCAACAAAATATTCTGATATGTCACATTAAATTTATGACTGTCATCTATCTCCATATCACCTTAAAAAAAACTCCATTACATATACAAACTTGAACAAGCTGTATAACCATTTCAATTACTGTGTCAATCCTGTTACCGAGGTGTCAACCCTTTTACTTGTACAATAATCTAATGTTAAAAAAAAATAAAGTGAACAAGCTCATTTGGTGTAAAGTAATGGGAAACAGTGGCTCCAAAAAAGAAATTGGGATATTGTATTTTTGTTTTAATATTTTTTTCTTAAATCAAAGATACTGTTAAAATGGTGACTGCAATTTGGGCATATTTATCAACAGGAAAAAAGTTCAATCTTTAATATTCCAACTCTAAAAACGCATTGTTGAAACAAGGGGCTTTTATCTTTCATTTGATATCATAGTAGCTCAACATAAAATTCTAAACTTTTTAAAAATACATTTATATGTTGTAACAGGGCTGATGAACAAGGCTGATGAACATTCATATGCTGGCTGTTTTAAATGTGCAAAAAAACTAAAAACAAACATTCCTGAGAAGGCACGACACATTTTTTAGATAAGGATTCACTTAATTTAAAAAGTGAATTCAAAATTTTCAAAAATGAGAAGTGAAAATGGCGCTCTTTCATAGTTGTGACACCACACACACCAAACACAGGTATAGCTATTACTAAATAATTGACTTATCTATGTTTTCATTCATGATTTTTCTTATGTACCGGTCGGAGTCTTGCTAATTTGACAAACTGCTAAACCGAGACTCACCGGAGACAGATGGACAGGCTGTCTCAGGCTGGATGACTCCGCAGCTGGAATGAAGCGCCTGTAGTTGGTATCCAGGCGGGAGATCCTGGCACCAACTCGGGATAGCAGATCTTCAAACTGGGCAACAGTCAGCCTGAAGTATCGCTGGAACCTGCTGTCGTCCAGACGCGCAGCTCCTGCGGGAGACGGTGGAACTCACCGAGCTCACACCGCCTCCGTAGGGTAGCATGCATCCAGTACCGGCGTCGGCGCCTAGCCCGCAGCTGACTTCTCCACAGCAGGTGAAGAGCAGCGATGGTGGTAATCGGAGCCATGTTCAACGATGAAATGATATGATGAAATGATAATGGCGGACGATGACGCGACAAACGGCAAGTGGCGAGCGATGAGTGTTTTTTTACATATTTGTACCAGCGTCAAAAATCGAGCGTCTAGCGCGGCGCGATTTCACTTGACGCGCGAATACATTCGCTTTCAACGCTTTCGGTGTGAACACGCCGTAAGTTTAACTGCGTGTTATAGGCTACTAAAACATGCCAAAATGTGTTGTGTCACAGTAATCTGCTGATTTTAGGCAAGAAAGTCTGTTACATTAATGAAATTGATGGATTTTTACTGCAAGTTGTGTTTTTCTGGTTAATACACTATTTGCAGCGTTTATGCTCATTTGGGTCAAGTGCGGTCCAAAAACGGGAAATCAATGTATTAGCCTACTGCATGTTATACTGAACCATGCCGACATGTGTTCAGTCCCCAACTGAGCGTTTTTCTGCTTAATTGTCTCCCTGCAGCGTATCTGCTTATTTTGGTCAAGTGCTGTCCAAAAACGGGAAACCTAAGTATTACTGCATGTTTTACTGAATCATACCAAGATGTGTGTTGTCTTACACTAATCTGCTGATTTTGGGCATGTCTGTTACCTTTATGAAATTGATGAATTTTGTTTGAAAATTGTGTTTTTCTGCTTAACTTTCTCTCTGCAGCGTTTCTGCTCATTTGGGCAGAAGTGCTGTCCAAAAACGGGAAATCGATGTTTTACTGCATGCCAGAATGTGTTGTTTTAAACTAATCTGCTGATTTTAGGCAAGAAAGTCTGTTATATTAATGAAATTGATGAATTCTTACTGGAAGTTGTGTTTTTCTGCTTAATTCACTATTTGCAGCGTTTCTGCTCATTTGGGTCAAATGCTGTCCAAAAACGGAGAATCTATGTCTTGCTGCATGTTATACCGAATCATGCCAAAGTGTGTTGTGTCACACTAATTTGCTGGTTTTGGGCAAGAAAGTCTGTTATTTTTATGAAATTGATGGATTTTTACTGCAAGTTGTGTTTTTCTGCTTTACTTCCTACCTACGGCGTTTCTGCTCAATTGGGCAGAAGTGCTGTCCACGATCGGGAAATCTATGTTTTACTGCCTTTTATACTGAATCATGCCAAAATGTGTTGTGTCACACTAATCTGCTGTTTTTTGGCCATAAACTCTGTTATATGAATGAAATTGATGGATTTTTACTGCAAGTTGTGTTTTCTGCCTAACTTTCTCTCTGCAGCGTTTCTGCTCATTTGGGCAGAATGCTGTCCAAAAACGGGAAATCTAAGTTTTACTGCATGTTATACTATAACATGCCAAAATGTGTCGTGTCACACTAAGCTGTTGATTTTAGGCAAGAAAGTCTGTTATATTTATGAAATTGATGAATTTTTACTGGAAGTTGTGTTTTTCTGCTTAATTCGCCATTTGCAGCGTTTCTGCTCATTTGGGTGAAGTTCTGTCCAAAAACGGGAAATCTAAGTTTTACTTCATGTTATACTAAAACATGCCGAAATGTGTTGTGTCAAACTAAGCTGCTGTTTTTTGGCCATAAACTCTGTTATTTGAATGAAATTGATGGATTTTTACTAAAAGCTGTGTTTTTCTGCTTAATTCACTATTTGCAGCGTTTCTGCTAATTTGGGCAGAAGTGCTGTCCAAAAACGGGAACTTGAAGTGTTACTGTATGTTATACTGAATCATGCCAAAATGTGATGTTCTGCACTAATATGCTGTTTTTTGGCCATAAACTCTGTTATATGAATGAAATTGATGGATTTTTACTGCAAGTTGTGTTTTTCTGCTCATTTTTCTCCCTGCAGCGTTTCTGCTCATTTGGCCAGAAGTGCTGTCCAAAAACGGGAAATCTAAGTTTTACTGCGTGTTTTACTGAATCATGCCAAAATGTGTTGTGTCACACTAATCAGCTGATTTTTGGCAAGAAACTCTGATATATTTATGAAACTGATGAATTCTTACTGAAAGTTGCGTTTTTCTGCTTAATTCACTTCTTGCAGCGTTTCTTCTCTCATGGGTCAAGTGCGGTCAAAAAATAGTAAATCTATGTTTTACTGCATGTTATACCGAATCATGCAAAAATGTGTTGGTTCACACTAATCTGCTGATTTTGGGCAAGAAACTCATTTATGTATGAAATTGATGATTTTTGTTTGAAAGTTGTGTTTTTCTGCTTAATTTTCTCCCTGCAGCGTTTCTGATCATTTTGGTAAAGTGCTGTCCACAAACGGGAAATCAATGTATTAGCCTACTGCATGTTATACTGAATCATGCAAAAATGTGTTTATTCACACTGATCTGCTGATTTTTGGCAAGAAAGTCTGTTATATGAATGAAATTGATGGATTTTTACTAAAAGCTGTGTTTTTCTGCTTAATTCGCCATTTGCAGCGTTTCTGCTCATTTGGGCAGAAGTGCTGTCCAAAAACGGGAAAGGGAAGTTTTACTGCATGTTATACTAAAACATGCCAACATGTGTTGTGTCACACTAAGCTGCTGATTTAAGGCAGGAAAGTGTGTTATATTAATGAAATTGATGAACTTTTACTGCAAGTTTTGTTTTTCTGCTTAATTCACTATTTGCAGCGTTTCTGCTCATTCGGGTCAAGTGCTGTCCAAAAACAGGAAATGCAAGTTTTACTGCATGTTTTACTGAATCATGCCAAAATGTGATGTTCTACACTAATATCCTGATTTTTGGCAACAAACTCTGTTATATTTATGAAATTGAATAATTTTGTTTGAAAGTTGTGTTTTCTGCTCATTTTTCTCCCTGCATCGTTTCTGCTCATTTGGCCAGAAGTGCTTTCCAAAAACGGGAAATCTAAGTTTTACTGCATGTTTTACTGAATCATGCCAAAATGTGTTGTGTCACACTAATCTGCTGATTTTTTGGCAAGAAAGTCTGTCATAATTATGAAATTGATGAATTTTGACTGGAAGTTGCGTTTTTCTGCTTAATTCACTACTTGCAGCGTTTTTGCTCATTTGGGTCAAGTGCTGTCCAAAATCGGGAAATCTAAGGTTTACTGCATGTTATACTGAAACATGCCGAAATTTGTTGATTCACACTAATCTGCTGTTTTTTGGCAATAAAATCTGTTATATTAATGAAATTGATGAATTTTTACTGAAAGCTGGGTTTTTCTGCTTAATTCACTATTTGCAGCGTTTCTGCTCATTTGGGTCAAGCGCTGTCCAAAAACGGGAAATCCAAGTTTTACTGCATGTTATACTGAATAATGTCAAAATGTGTTGTGTCTCACTAATTTGCTGATTTTTGGCAAGAAAGTCTGTTACATTTATGAAATTGATGAATTTTGTTTGAAAGTTGTGTTTTCTGCTTAATTTTCTCTCTGCAGCGTTTCTGCTCATTTGGGCAGAAGTGCTGTCCAAAAACGGTAAATCTATGTTTTACTGCATGTTATACTTAACCCTCACGATGTCCTCCCGACAGAATAACGTTCATTGTCCTCTGGGCTCAATTTGGACCCCAACTGGTTTGACTGTTAAAAAGCACAAAACATAACATTGTCACACAAATTTGAGTTTCATCTTTTTATTCAACTTCAGACCAACCTATTAATACTAATTTTACACTTTTTTTGGTAATTCATACCTTATTTATATGAAATAACAGCTATTTTTTTGAGTTTCACAAAACTGAAATTCTGAATAATTTCAAATATAGGAAAGATCAAAGGCAAATAAGTCGATGGATTATCAGACACTGGCATAAGTCAAACTTCCATCAGGATTTTTTTTTTAACTTTTTCATTTTTTTTAAATGGCAGTAAATAGCAACATTCATTGTCCTCCGGGGTCAATTTGGACCCCAACTGGTTTGACTGTTAAAAAGCACAAACCATAACATTATCACACATTTTTGTTTCAACTTTTTATTCAACTTTATTCTTATTCATTACCTGACAGATAAAACATAACATTCATTTCCAAAACATTTAACATTTAACAACATACATTCAATCTTTCAAAACTAACTTTTTAGAATCAATGTTCATTCAGAAACAGTCTGAATCAGCCCTCAGATGCATGCGGGGCAGGTAGTAACAGTGTGGTTTATGCAGATGTATGCATTTCATTTTTGGCACATCTTACGAGTTTTGACATCACTCCGACGAGGGCAGAATGTGCACACTGCAAAAAAGGATTTCTAAGAAAGAAAAAAAAGCTTGTTTCTAGAAATGTATTCTTATATTTTACCTAAAAGAAAAAGTATCTTGACAAGCAAGATGTGTGTTAGAAAAAAAAAAATCCTATTTCAAGAGAATATGTCTAACAAAATCTTAAGAAATTACAGCTAAAATTAAACAAGTATTGCTGGTAACAAGCCACAACAGAGGTTTGAATGAAGTCCCAACAGAAGAACAAGATTATTTTACTTATTTTAAGATTAAGATCAGTTACATAATTTCTCGATTTAAGAAATCACACAAATATAATTTGAATCCATCTGACCATCTAGAGTTAGCTGATATGCCTGTACCCAGAGGCCGGCTGGAGTGTACCTGTACACTCCAGCTAAAAGCCAGCGGCTTTGGTTGGAAGTCTCTCAAAATAATTCATACTGGACGTACAGTCAAGAGAATGGTCTCTACCCACTTGTAATGGACTGGGGACTGAGGGAAGACACCGAATCGATGAAAATGTTGGAATATTCCTTTAAAAAGGCACA
Organism: Scarus forsteni; assembly: GCA_036419115.1. Classification (NCBI taxonomy): domain Eukaryota; kingdom Metazoa; phylum Chordata; class Actinopteri; order Labriformes; family Labridae; genus Scarus; species Scarus forsteni. The sequence goes on from JAZDUH010000359.1 coordinate 35,511,549, forward strand.
AAAAACTGCATTTTCTGAGGATGATGGCTGAGTTGTTGAGAATTATGCTTTTGGAACTGTTTGTCAGCTGATTTGACTTTTTTAATAAATGGAAAGCAAACAGGATTGCTTCTAGTGCCTTGATTTTAGATAAAAACACATTTGTGTTTTATTTTTAAGAAATTGTGTTTTATTCTAAGTTCATTTTGCTTATTGTTTTTCTTGGAGTTGGAGGATAATTTCTTCAAACCAGCTAAATCAGAAAGACATTGTCTTATTTTAAGAAAATCTATCATATTCCAAGACTTTTTTGCTAAATGAAAAACATTTTAATTCTTAAATTAAGTAAAAACATTCTTGAAATAAGCTAAATCAAAGAGCAGAACACAAAATTTAAGTAAACTTTTCTTAAAAATTACTTTTCTATGCTTGTCATGAGCAAACTTTTCTCAAATTCAGGGCAATTTTATTTAGTTTAAAGACAGATTCCATCTAAATTTATAAGCTAGTTTTAAGAATTCTAGCCAAGCAAAAATTGCTTACCCCATTGGAAGATTTTTTTTGCTCAAAACAAGAAAATTGTAACAAATTTAAGGATATTTTGCTAATTTTTAGTAGGGCTGTTTTTGCAGTGAACCTACCCCTTTTGGGTGCTGGGTAAGGGGCAGCTGGGTGAGGGGCAGCTCGGAGACAGTGAGCTGGGTGAGGGGGAGCTGGATGAGGGAGAGCTGGATGAGGGGCAGCTCAGCAAGGGGGAGCTGCTACAGAGCTGGAGCAGAACTGCTGGATCTCCATAACCAATCAGGCAGTGTCTGGCGTCCGGGGAAGAACCTGTCAAAGTCAAACTTTATTATAAAAAATCACAGGGCAAATATGAATAGCTCAAGTTGTGAGGTCACTACAGAAGAGCAACATAAACGTATGCTTGCCTTGCGCTGGTTGATTTGAGGTATCACCAGTTGTCGTCCAAGCTCCTCCATGAACAGTCTTCTTCTGTTGCACATCCATTTCGACAGTGGGCAATGTGGGGGCTTCTTCAGAGGAAGAATTAGCATGTGGTCTGTATGTTGGATCCATCACCTCATCATTGTTTTCCTCCTCTTCTGAGCATGAATCCTCATCAGTTGATTCTTCCTCCTCAGCTGATTCCTCCTTCTCTTCTTCAGCATTTTCCTCCCGATCATTTGTCTCTACAACTTCATTAAAAATTAGGTCATGAACCTCCTGTGCCGTATACCGCTTCTGCCTCCTCATTTTGCTGCCTGTCTCTCTCAGAGTAAAATGTAAAATGCCCCGAAATCTGTGAGAAAAGACCTGATTGTTTTTTCTTTATATTTTTTGTTGTCGTGACCATCGCTTGCCCCCAACACATCAAAGGGTGTGCCCCCAACACATCAAAGGGTGTGAGCGCGCATGTGTGTGTGTCTGTGTGTGCACAGGTGTGTGTGTGTGTGTGTGTGTTTGTGTGTGTGAATGCACTTGTGTTTGTTTGTTTGTTTGTGTGTGTGTGCGTGTGTGTGAATGCACTTGTGTCTGTTTGTTTGTGCGCGTGTGTGTGCGTGTGTGTCTGTGCTGTTGGGGCGGGCAGTATGGCATGACAATTTGCCCCTTTGCACCCCTTGTGCTGTGGGGTATTTTTGGACCCCAGAGGATGACGAACGTTACTAAATTTAAAAAAACACTCATAATTCAATCAAATTACTTCAAATTTATTTTAGTTGTGTAGATCATAGTATTAAACAACCCCCGTTATTTTCAGACCATTTGATGAAAAAACAAGCATGTTATGACAGAAAAAGTATTCGTTTGGGGTCCAAAATGACCCCAGGACATCATAAGGGTTAAACATGCCAAAATGTGTTGTGTAACACTGACCTGCTGATTTTTGGCAAGAAAGTCTGTTATATTAATGAAATTGATGAATTCTTACTGGAAGTTGTGTTTTTCTGCTTAATTCGCTATTTGCAGCGTTTCTGCTAATTTGGGCAGAAATGCTGTCCACGATCGGGAAATCTATGTTTTACTGCATGTTATACTGAATCATGCCAAAATGAGTTGTGTCTCACTAAGCTGCTGATTTTTGGCCATAAACTCTGTTATATGAATGAAATTGATGGATTTTTACTGCAAGTTTTGTTTTTCTGCTTAACTTTCTCTCTGCAGCGTTTCTACTCATTTGGGCAGAATTGTTGTCCAAAAACGGGAAATCTATATTTTACTGCATGTTATACTAAAACATGCAGAAATGTGTTGTGTCACAATAATCTGCTGTTTTTGGGCCATAAACTCTGTAATATGAATGAAATTGATGGATTTTAACTGCAAGTTGTGTTTTTCTGCTTAACTTTTTCTCTGCAGCGTTTCTGCTCATTTGGGCAGAAGTGCTGTCCAAAAACGGGAAATCGATGTTTTACTGCATGCCAGAATGTGTTGTTTTAAACTAATCTGCTGATTTTAGGCAAGAAAGTCTGTTATATTAATGAAATTGATGAATTCTTACTGGAAGTTGTGTTTTTCTGCTTAATTCACTATTTGCAGCGTTTCTGCTCATTTGGGTCAAATGCTGTCCAAAAACGGAGAATCTATGTCTTGCTGCATGTTATACCGAATCATGCCAGAATGTGTTGTGTCACACTAATTTGCTGGTTTTGGGCAAGAAAGTCTGTTATTTTTATGAAATTGATGGATTTTTAATGCAAGTTGTGTTTTTCTGCTTAACTTTCTTCCTGCGGCGTTTCTGCTCAATTGGGCAGAAGTGCTGTCCACGATCGGGAAATCTATGTTTTACTGCCTTTTATACTGAATCATGCCAAAATGTGTTGTGTCACACTAATCTGCTGTTTTTTGGCCATAAACTCTGTTATATGAATGAAATTGATGGATTTTTACTGCAAGTTGTGTTTTCTGCCTAACTTTCTCTCTGCAGCGTTTCTGCTCATTTGGGCAGAAGTGCTGTCCAAAAACGGGAAATCTAAGTTTTACTGCATGTTATACTAAAACATGCTGAAATGTAATGTGTCACAATAATCTGCTGTTTTTTGGCCATAAACTCTGTAATATGAATGAAATTGATGGATTTTTACTGCAAGTTGTGTTTTCTGCCTAACTTTCTCTCTGCAGCGTTTCTGCTCATTTGGGCAGAAGTGCTGTCCAAAAACGGGAAATCAAAGTTTTACTGCATGTTATACTAAAACATGCCGAAATGTGATGTGTCACAATAATCTGCTGTTTTTTGGCCATAAACTCTGTAATATGAATGAAATTGATGGATATTTACTGCAAGTTGTGTTTTCTGCTTAACTTTCTCTCTGCAGCGTTTCTGCTCATTTGGGTGAAGTTCTGTCCAAAAACGGGAAATCTAAGTTTTACTGCATGTTATACTAAAACATGCCGAAATGTGTTGTGTCACAATAATCTGCTGTTTTTGGGCCATAAACTCTGTAATATGAATGGAATTGATGGATTTTAACTGCAAGTTGTGTTTTTCTGCTTAACTTTCTCTCTGCAGCGTTTCTGCTGTTTTGGGCAGAAGTTCTGTCAGAAAAACGGGAAATCTATGTTTTACTGCGTGTTTTACTGAATCATGCCAAAATGTGTTGTGTTTTCACACTAATCTGCTGATTTTGGCAAGTAAACTCTGTTATATTTATGAAATTGATGAATTGTTACTGAAAGTTGTGTTTTTCTGCTTAATTTTCTATTTGCAGCGTTTCTGCTCATTTGGGTCAAGTGCCGTCCAAAAACGGGAAATCTATGTTTTACTGCATGTTATACTGAATCATGCTGAAATTTGTTGATTCACACTAATCTGCTGTTTTTTGGCAATAAAATCTGTTATATTAATGAAATTGATGGATTTTTACTGCAAGTTGTGTTTTTCTGCTTAACTTTCTCTCTGCAGCGTTTCTGCTCATTTGGGCAGAAGTGCTGTCAGAAAAACGGGAAATCTATGTTTAACTGCATGCCAAAATGTTTTGTTTTAAACTGATCTGCTGATTTTTGGCAAGACAGTATTTTATTTTTATGTAATTGATGAATTTTTACTGAAAGCTGTGTTTTCTGCTTAACTTTCTCTCTGCAGCGTTTCTCCAAATTTGGGTCAAGCGCTGTCCAAAAACGGGAAATCTAAGTTTTACTGCATGTTATAATGATTAATGCCAAAATGTGTTGTGTCTCACTAATTTGCTGATTTTTGGCAAGAACGTCTGTTATTTTTATGAAATTGACGAGTTTTCACTGCAAGTTGTGTTTTTCTGCTAAATAGTCTCCCTGCAGCGTATCTGCTTATTTTGGTCAAGTGCCGTCCAAAAACGGGAAACCTAAGTATTACTGCATGTTTTACTGAATCATACCAAGATGTGTTGTCTTACACTAATCTGCTGATTTTGGGCATGAAAGTCTGTTACATTTATGAAATTGATGGATATTTACTGCAAGTTGTGATTTTCTGTTTAACTTTCTCTCTGCAGCGGTTCTGCTCATTGGGTCAGAAGGGATGTCCAAAAACGGGAAATCTAAGTTTTACTGCGTGTTTTACTGCATGCCAGAATGTGTTGTTTTAAACTAATCTGCTGAATTTAGGCAAGAAAGTCTGTTATATTTATGAAATTGATGAATTTTTACTGGAAGTTGTGTTTTTCTGCTTAATTCGCCATTTGCAGCGTTTCTGCTCATTTGGGTGAAGTTCTGTCCAAAACAGAAATCTAAGTTTTACTGCATGTTATACTAAAACATGCAAAATGTGTTGTGTCTCACTAATTTGCTGATTTTGGGCACGAAAGTCTGTTATATTTATGAAATTGATGAATTTTACTGAGAGTTGTGTTTTTCTGCATAATTCTCTACTTGCAGCGTTCCTGCTCATTTGGGACAAGTTGCTTTCTAAAAAAACGGCAAATCTAAGTTTTACTGCATGTTATTCTGAAACATGCCAACATGTGTGTTGTCACTAATCTGCTGTTTTTGGCATAAACTCTGTTATGAATGAAACTGATGGATTTTTACTAAGAGCTGTGCTTTTCTGCCTAATTCACTACTTGCAGCGTTTCTGCTAATTTGGACAGAAGTGCTGTCCAAAAACGGAAATCTGTGTTTTACTGCATGCCAAAATGTTTGTTTGCACTAACTGATTTGCTGATTTTGGGCACGAAAGTCTGTTATATTTATGAAATTGATGAATTTTTACTGAAAGTTGTGTTTTTCTGCTTAATTCACGATTTGCAGCGTTTCTGCTCATTTGGGCAGAAGTGCTGTCCAAAAACGGGAAACCTAAGTTTTACTGCATGTTTTACTGAAACATGCCAAAATGTGTTGTGTCACACTAATCTGCTGATTTTTGGCAAGAAAATCTGTTATATTTATGAAATTGATGGATTCTTACTGAAAGTTGTGTTTTTCTGCTTAACTTTCTTACTGCAGCGTTTCTGCTCATTTGGGTCAAATGCTGTTCAAAAACGGGAAATCTAAGTTTTACTGCATGCCAAAATGTGTTGTTCACACTAATCTGCAGATTTTTGGCAAGAAACTCGATATTTTTTATGAAATTGATGAGTTTTTACTGAAAGTTGTGTTTTTCTGCTTAATTCACTATTTGCAGCGTGTCAGCTCATTGTGGTCAAGTGCTATCCTTAAAAACCGGAAATCTAAGTTTTACTGCATGTTATACTGAATCATGCCAAAATGTGTTGTGTCACTCTAATCTGCTGATTGTTTGCAAGAAAGTCTGTTATTTTTTATGAAATTGATGAATATTCCCTGAGAGTTGTGTTTTTCTGCTTATTTCTCTACTTGCAGCGTTTCTGCTCATTTGGGTCAAGAGCTGTCCAAAAACGGGAAATCTTAGTTTTACTGCATGTTATCATGCCAAATGTGTTGTCACACTAATCTGCTGATTTTGGGCAGGAAAGTCTGTTATATTAATGAAATTGATGAATTTTGTTTGAAAGTTGTGTTTTTCTGCTTAATTCACTCTGCAGCGTTTCTGCTCATTTGGGTCAAGTGCTGTCCAAAAACAGGAAATCTATGTTTACTGCATGCCAAAATGTGTTGTGTCACACTAATCTGCTGATTTTTGGCAAGAAAGTCTGTTATATTATGAAATTGATGAATTTTGACTGGAAGTTGTGTTTTTCTGCTTAATTCACCTTGCAGCGTTTCTGCTCATTTGGGTGTGCTGTCCAAAACGGAAATCTAAGACTGCATGTTATACTGAAACATGCCAAAATGTGTCACACTAATCTGCTGATTTTTGGCAAGAAACTCTGTTATATGAAATTGATGGATTTTTACTACAAGTTGTTTTCTGCTTAATTCACTACTTGCAGCGTTTCTGCTCATTTGTCAAGTGCTGTCCAAAATCAGGAAATCTAAGTTTTACTGCATGTTATACTGAAAACATGCCAAAATGTGTTGTGTCACACTAATCTGCTGATTTTGGCAGAAACTCTGTTATTTGAAATGATGAAATTTTTTACTGAAAGTTGTTTTCTGCTTAATTCACTATTTGCAGCGTTTCTGCTCATTTGGGTCAAGTGCTGTCCAAAAACAAACTAGTTTACTGCATGTTATACTGAATCATGCCAAAAATGTTGTTCTGCACTAATCTGCTGATTTTGGCAAGAAACTCTGTTATAATTATGAAATTGATGAATTTTTACTGAAGTTGTGTTTTTCTGCTTAATTTTCTCCCTGCAGCGTTTCTGCTCATTTTGAAGTGCTGTCCAAAACAGAAATCTAAGGTTGACTGCCTGTTATACTGAAACATGCCAAAATGTGTTGTGTCACACTAATCAGCTGATTTTTGGCAAGAAACTCTGTCATAATAATGAAACTGATGAATGCTTACTGAAAGTTGCGTTTTTCTGCTTAATTCACTACTTGCAGCGTTTCTTCTCTCATGGGTCAAGTGTGGTCCAAAAACCGTAAATCTATCTTTTACTGCATGTTACACTGAATCATGCCAAAACGTGTTGATTCACACTAATCTGCTGATTTTGGGCAAGAAACTCATTTATGTATGAAATTGATGAATTTTGTTTGAAAGTTGTGTTTTTCTGCTTAATTCAATACTTGCAGCGTTGCTCATTTGGGTCAAGTGCTGTACAAAAACGGGAAATCTATGTTTTACTGCATGTTATACTGAAACATGCAAAAATTTGTGTTGTGTCTGACTAATCTGCTGATTTTTGGCAAGAAAGTCTGTTATATATGAAATTGATAATTTTGACTGGAAGTTGTTTTTCTGCTTAATTCACCATTGCAGCGTTTCTGCTCATTTGGGCAAGTGCTGTCCAAAATCAGGAAAAGTTTTACTGCTGTTATACTGAAAACATGCCAAAATGTGTTGTGTCACACTAATCTGCTGATTTTTGGCAAGAAAGTCTGTTATATTAATGAAATTGATGAACTTACTGAAAGTTTTGTTTTTCTGCTTAATTCACTACTTGCAGCGTTTCTGCTCATTCAGGTCAAGTGTGTCCAAAAACAGAAATCTAGTTTTTACTGCATGTTTTACTGAATCATGCCAAAATGTGTTGTGTCACACTAATCTGCTGATTTTGGGCAAGAAAATTATGTATGAAATTGATGAATTTTGTTTGAAAGTTGTGTTTTTCTGCTTAATTCTACTGCAGCGTTTCTGCTCATTTGGGTCAAGTGCTGTCCAACATCGGGAAATCTAAGGTTGACTGCCTGTTATACTGAAACATGCCAAAATGTGTTGAGTCACACTAATCAGCTGATTTTTGGCAAGAAAGTCTGTTATATTATGAAATTGATTAGATTTTACTAAAGTTGTTTTCTGCTTAATTCACTACTTGCAGCGTTTCTGCTCATTTGGGCAGAAGTGCTGTCCAAAACGGAAATCTAAAGTTTGCCTGTTATACTGAAACATGCCAAAATGTGTTGTGTCACACTAATCAGCTGATTTTTGGCAAGAAAGTCTGTCATAATAATGAAACTGATGAATGCTTACTGCAAGTTGCGTTTTTCTGCTTAATTCACTATTTGCAGCGTTTCTGCTCATTCGGGTCAAGTGCTGTCCAAAAACAGGAAATGCAAGTTTTACTGCATGTTTTACTGAATCATGCCAAAATGTGTTGTGTCACACTAATCTGCTGATTTTTGGCAAGAAAGTCTGTCATAATTATGAAATTGATTAATTTTGACTGGAAAGTTGTTTTTTTCTTAATTCACTACTTGCAGCGTTTCTGCTCATTTGGGTCAAGTGCTGTCCAAAATCGGGAAATCTAAGGTTGACTGCCTGTTATACTGAAACATGCCAAAATGTGTTGTGTCACACTAATCAGCTGATTTTTGGCAAGAAAGTCTGTCATAATAATGAAACTGATGAATGCTTACTGAAAGTTGCGTTTTTCTGCTTAATTCACTACTTGCAGCGTTTCTGCTAATGGGTCAAGTGCTGGTCCAAAACGGAAATCTAGTTTTACTGCATGTTACACTGAATCATGCCAAAACGTGTTGATTCACACTAATCTGCTGATTTTGGGCAAGAAACTCATTTATGTATGAAATTGATGAATTTTGTTTGAAAGTTGTGTTTTTCTGCTTAATTTTCTTCCTGCAGCGTTTCTGATCATTTTGGTAAAGTGCTGTCCAAAACGGAAATCAAGTATTTTACTGCATGTTATACTGAATCATGCAAAATGTGTTATTCACACTAATCTGCTGATTTTGGGCAAGAAAGTCTGTTATATGAATGAAATTGATGATTTTACTGGAAGTTGCGTTTTCTGCTTAATTCACATTTGCAGCGTTTCTGCTCATTTGGGCAAGTGCTGTCCAAAAACAGGAAAGGGAAGTTTTACTGCATGTTATACTGAAACATGCCAAAATGTGTTGTGTCACACTAATCAGCTGATTTTGGCAGGAAAGTGTGTTATATTAATGAAATTGATGAACTTTTACTGAAAGTTGTTTTCTGCTTAATTCTCTACTTGCAGCGTTTCTTCTCTCATGGGTCAAGTGCGGTCCAAAAACAGAAATCAAGTTTTACTGCATGTTTTACTGAATCATGCCAAAACGTGTTGATTCACACTAATCTGCTGATTTTGGGCAAGAAACTCATTTATGTATGAAATTGATGAATTTTGTTTGAAAGTTGTGTTTTTCTGCTTAATTCAATACTTGCAGCGTTGCTCATTTGGGTCAAGTGCTGTACAAAAACGGGAAATCTATGTTTTACTGCATGTTATACTGAAACATGCAAAAATTTGTGTTGTGTCTCACTAATTTGTAGATTTTTTGCGAGAAAGTCTGTTATTTGTATGAATTTGATGAATTTTTGGGTCAAGTGCTGGCCAAAAACGTGAAATCCAATTTTTACTGCATGTAATTTGTTTCTCTCTGCTAATCTCTGTCAGTGCTTGTGTGTTTGTGTGAGTGCAGTGTTTCTGTCAAAGATGTCAGGCGTTAGCAATGTGGAGGCTGCAACCAATCGCTTTGCCAGAGGAAGGTCGTTCACTGAAATCCAGAAGATGATGAAAGCTTCTCACGAAACCTGCATCCTTGATAGAGACACTTTGTTAGACAGAGAGTATTGTGTGTACCTTGTGCCAAATCCAGTCCTGTATTTTTAAGGGCATTAATTTATTTGTTCTTCTTTGTGTGTATTTCAGTTTAGCCTTTTGGACCGTTTTATCTTTGTTAGAATTTTCTATTGTGGTCCTTAGTTTTTGGATTTTGGTGTTTTATTTCTAATAGTATTACTTAGTTTGCCTTTTGACCTCATTTTGTAATCCTTACCTCCTTTTTACACATAAATAAATAACTTTTATTTAAACCATTTAAAATCTGGTTATTTATGTTACTTCCCTTTTCTGCTGGGTTTGTAACATAATTGGGTGCTCGTCGTTATGTTCAAGGATTGGATCCAAGTTATTTATTTAATTAAAAGGTGGTCGTAAGTATATTTTTTGTGTGATTGGCTATTAAAATTATGTTGTCTTTTCGATTTTGATAATTTTCTTGCAGATCCTTCTCTTGATCAAGCTTGATGCTTTGCAAAAGACTTAGTCAAATTGGTTCATTATGGCATCAAATTTGTAAAACAATCAAGAAATTAAGTAATCATAGGTCAGTTTGGAATTAGGTGTGATTGTGTCACGGTGCAAACCAAGGCAGCTGCGCTTGAGCCTGAAGGCGGATTGCGGTGCTTGTCATCAGAGGAGGCTGAGCTGCAGCTGAAGAGTGTGCGGTAAAACTCCATTCACACTCCTCGCTATGATCCGATGTCCTCGGTGAGCTCTGGTTCCAGAGAGGGCGCCAGGCTCAAAGCTTTGCCTGCATTAAGATGGAGGCTCAGGAAAAAGCCAGAGGGCAGATCAGCTGCAGTTCCAGCTTTCAGGAGGCCAGATCGAGGCTGACAGCAGTCCGTCTGTCAGCTGGAGCTAATCCCAAAGGGAAGCTCCTGCAGAGTGCAACTGCGGTTGAGGAGAAGTCCACCCTTACCTCCTCACCTTCAGAAAATTTTGAAATAGGTAAACACATTAATTTAGTTCCTCCTTTTTAGAGACAGAGGTTGATTGTTACTTTGCTTTTGGCGTGTGCCTCTGCTCTCCAGTGGCCTGTGGAGATGTGGCCACTCCTGCTTCAGTGCAGACTGAGTGGGAAGGCCCGGGAGGCTGTTGCTACTCTGTCCTTAGAGGATTGTTTAAATTATGAGTTGGTAAAAACTGCCATTTTGAGGGCGTATGAATTAGTCCCCGGAGGCCTATCGGCAAAAATTTAGGCATCACAAAAAGGCCCCTCATCAAACTTATGTAGAGTTCAAAAAAGTTTTAAAAAATGGTGTGTGGCCTCCAAAGCCGATAATTTTGAAAAAGTCAAAGAACTAATTTTGTTGGAAGAGTTTAAGAAATGTCTGCCAGAACGAATTGTGGTGTGCATAAATGAACAAAAAGTATCCTCTCTTCATTCTGCTGCTGTGTTGGCTGATGAGTACGCTCTTACGCATAGGTCTGTATTTCAGTTAGGCTCTGTTGAAAAGCCCCGTGCTCGAGGCAAATCGCAGCAAAACTGATTAGCAAAAGGATGAAGGGAGTGCTTTTACTGTCACAAACCTGGACATCATCTCTGCTTGCCCGTACTTAAAGAAAAGAAGTAATAATGCGGCTCTCAGCCAAAAGGTGTTGGATTTATTAAATTGACACCATTTCAAATTCTCTTCCTGATTGTCGATAAACCTGACCTGTGTTTTGAACCATTCATTTGATGGTTTTGTGTCTTCAGGTGAGTCTAATGATCAGTGTCAATCGCATTCTGAGACACAGGTGGCTCTCAGTCTGTCATTCTGGCCAGTGCCTTTCTGATGAGTCCTCTTGTGGTTATGGCGTTGTGCTCCAGGGCATTGAAATGGGTTATATCGCATTTGCAGCGTATATTAAATCTGATTTAATCAGTGGTTGTTTCCCTATTGCTGTCTGCCCTGCTTTGCCCATCGATGGTGTAACTCTGCTCATGGGTAATGATGTGGCTGGCAAAGTGACTCCTGCGCTGGAGGTTTGTGATTCTCCGCGACAGATCAGGAGTATGTGATTTGGATTCAAAATTATTTCCTATGTGTGTAATCACTGTGCTCAAACGCATAAAAATGAGAAATTTCACTTGCTGATGTTTTGTGTCAGCTCTTTCAGAGAGGAATGGTGGATTTGTGAGCCGGAAGTTGGTCGCCTCAACTGTGGGGCTGCTGGTGCGCTCAGCGAGCTCAGGCTTCGCCACCTCGGATGGGCCGACTCTGCGGTGGCGGCTCAGCGCTGCGCAGAGAGGCGGATCCCATTGAAGAACTGCCAAGTGTGGTGAGTTCAGACAAAGCAGATGGTGAAAAGTTGCCTACCTGATTGAAAATAAAATCCCTAAATGGTCTCCTCCTTCTCTGAATGACTTTGACAGTACTGTCCATCAAATTGTTGTTCCTACTGTTTACCGTCAGTATGTTTTGTCTTTAGCTCATGAGAGTAAATGGTCTGGACATCTGGGTGTAAACAAAACCTATCAGTTGATCCTGAAACATTTCTATTGGCCAGGTCTAAAATCTGACGTGGCTTCATTTTGCAAATGTTGCCATGTCTGCCAAATGTCAGGGAAGCCCAATCAGATCATCCCATCAGCTTATCCCATACCTGCAATAGGAGAGCCCTTTGGCGCAATAATGGATTGTGGTCCACTACATGGACTAAAATGGTCATCAGTATTTACTTACCATTATGTTGCCAGGTATCCTGAGGCCATCCGCTGAGAAGATTACATCAGCTCGGTGTAAAAGCTTTTACAAAGTTTTTTCCATTTGGCCTTCCTCGGATTATTCAGGATCAAGGCACCAATTTCCAGTCAAAATGTTCAAGCAGATCCTCAAAACTTTAGGGGTGAAACATGCTGTCTCTAGTTTCATCCTGGGTCCCAGAAAAGCGATGGAAATCCATGTTAAGAAAGTATTGTTTAGAGTCAGGTAAACATTGGGACGAGGGTGTTCCATTTGTGTGGTTTGCGGCTCGTGAAGCATTTCAAGAATCTCTCGGATTTAGTCCAGCGGAGCTCGTTTTTGGCCACTCGCTCCGCGGCCCGTTAAAGTCTCTAAAAGAGCAATTTCTGTTGTCAGGATCCTCTCGTGAAGAAAATGTGCTGGATTTTGTCAGTAAATTTCGTGAGCGTTTGCATTGTGCAAATTCTCTTGCCAGGGAGTGTCTTAAAGCCTCTCAGTCAGCGATGAAGCGCCGTTTTGACCGCTCCGCTGTTCTCCGCCGTTGCCGTGTCGGTGACAGGGTTTTGCTGCCGATTGGTTCAGCCCTCTCTGCCAAATTTTCTGGTCCATATGAAATGTGACTGTCTGTGACACAGACTATTAGCCACACCAGAGGCGGCTTTCCAAGTGTGTGTCACGTCAATATGCTGAAGCCATATTTTGTCAGCGAGGCTCAGTCCGCTTCTGCTCCACCTGCTGTTTTGCTGAAGCACGATGCTGTTGTTGCGGTCAGTGCGCTGGTCAACACCGAGCCATCTGACGCTGAGGATGCAGATGATTTAAAGGTGCATCGCTCCTCACATCAAACTGCCAGGCTGCCAAATTCACAAATGATAAAAACGCTACCTTCCCAGTTAGGTCATCTTAAATGCGCGCAACAGGGTGACATAATTGTGTTGGTAAATAATTATCTTTGTCTTTTTGGTGATGTCCCCACCCGCACTACTGTCTTACAACATGACATCGATGTTAAAGGGGCCAAGCCTATTAAACAGCATCCATACCGAGTAAATCCGGTAAAAAGAGCATTGATGAAAAAAGAGACTGAGTATCTCCTCGAGAATGGTTTAGCTGTGCCGAGCTCCAGCTCGTGGAGTTCCCCCTGCTTGTTGGAGGCCAAATCGGATGGTTCTCCTCGCTTTATTACTGACTTTCGAAAAGTAAATTCAGCAACAGTGCCCGATTCATATCCACTTCCGAGAATGGAAGATTGCATTGACAATCTGGGTACTGCAAAATATGTCAGTAAATTGGACCTCCTAAAAGGTTACTGGCAAGTCCCACTCACAGAGCGCGCGTCAGAAATCTTCGCCTTTGTCACGCCAGATAGCTTCCTACAGTACACTGTTATGGCCTTTGGAATGTGCAATGCAGCTTCCACCTTTCAAAGACTGATTAACACCGTCCTGTCTGGCTTGTCCAAATGTTGTGCTTATTTGGACGATCTCGTGGTGTACACAGACACCTGGGAGCAGCACATTCAAAAATTAGAGCAGATGTTCATCCGTCTGGCACGCGCGTCTCTGACGTTAAATCTAGCCAAATGCAAGTTTGGGAAGGCCACAGTTACCTATTTGGGGCGACAGGTGGGTCAGGGCATGGTCAGGCCCCTAGATGCGAAGGTCTCTGCCATATTAGAGTTTCCTGTGCCAACCACCAGGCAGGCGCGGGTTTTAGGCATGGCGGATATTGCGGAGTTTCTGCGAAACTTCTCCACCGTGGTTCAGCCGCTTACCGCTTTAGTGAGTCCAGGAGTGGAGATCAGCTGAACTCCTGCATGTGAGCATGCTTCGAGGCCTTGAGGCCCTTCTCAGCCGCGCCTGTCCTTTTGCCGGACTTTTCCAGCCTTTAAACTGGAGGTGGATGCCTCCGCTGTGGGGGGGCTGTCCTGTTGCAGGAGGATGGAGCAGGAGTTGATCACCCAGTGTCTTATTTTTCCCCGTTTAACAAACACCAGGTGAAGTACTCCACCATCGAGAAGGAGACCCTTGCTTTGTTGTGGACTCTGCAGCACTTCGAGGTCTATGTGGGTTCTAGTCCTTTGCCAGTGGAGGTGTTCACTGATCACAATCCACTTGTGTTCCTCTCCACTATGTACAACCACAATCAGAGGCTCATGCGCTGGGCGCTGCAGGTCCAGGACTACAACTTGATCATAAGGCATAGAAGGGGTTCAGAAAATATTGTTGCAGATGCTCTGTCCAGAGTTTGATTTATTCACTGTTTAATTGTTAACTGACAGTTTTGGTTTGTTACAAACCGTTAGTATTGTAGGTTTGTATTTTAAGGGGAGGGGTGTTATGGCCGCCGCCACGCCCCCTCCTCTGTCTCGCGAACCTCTCTGTCAGTGCTTGTGTGTGTGTGTGTGAGTGCGCGAGTGACAGGCGGTCTAGATCAAAGATCGTCGGGCGATTTGGAGCAGCTGTGGAGGAGGCGGCAACCAATCGCTCTGCCAGAGGAAGGTCGTCCCTCACTATAAAGAAGCTCCAGAAGATGATGGACGGGGAGCTTCTCAACAGAGCCTGCATCCTTGATAGAGACACTTTGTTAGACAGAGAGTATTGTGCTGTACCTTGTGTAAAATCCGGAGGTCCTGTATTTTTAAGGGCATTAATTTATTTGTTCTTCTTTGTGTGTATTTCAGTTTAGCCTTTTTGGACCGTTTATCTTTGTTAGAATTTTCTATTGTGGTCCTTAGTTTTGGATTTTGGTTGTGTATTTTATTTCTAATAGTATTACTTAGTTTGCCCTTTTGACCTCATTTTGTAATCCTTACCTCCTTTTACTTTATAAATAAATAACTTTTATTTAAACCATTTAAAATCTGGTTATTTATGTTACTTCCCTTTTCCCCAACGAGCTGGGTTTGTAACAAACAAAAAAAAAGCGGCGGCCATAACACTGCATGTTATACTAAAACATGCCAAAATGTGTTGTGTCACACTAATCTGCTGATTTTTGGCAAGAAAGTCTGTTATATTAATGAAACTGATGAATTTTGTCTGAAAGTTGTGTTTTCTACTTAATTTTCTCCCTGCAGCGGTTCTACTCATTTGGGCAGAAGTGCTGTCCAACAACGGGAAGTCTATGTTTTACTGCATGTTATACTAAAACATGCCAAAATTCGTTGAGTCACACTAATCTGCTGATTGTTGGCAGGAAAGTCTGTTATAATTATGAAATTGATGAGTTTTTACTGCAAGTTGTGTATTTCTGCTTAACTTTCTCTCTGCAGCGTTTCTGCTCATTTGGGCAGAAGTGCTGTCCAAAAACGGGAAATCTAAGTTTTACTGCATGTTATACTGAATCATCCCGAAATGTGTTGTGTCTCACTAATTTGCTGATTTTGGGCAATAAAGTCTGTTATATGTATGAAATTGATGAATTTTGTTTGAAAGTTGTGTTTCTGATTGACTTTCTCCCTGCATCTGCTCATTTTGGTCAAGCGCTGTCCAAAAACGGGAAATCTAAGTTTCACTGCATGTTATACTGAATAATGCCAAAATGTATTGTGTCTCACTAATTTGCTGATTTTTGGCAAGAAAGTCTGTTATTTTTATGAAATTGATGAGTTTTCACTGTAAGTTGTGTATTTCTGCTTAATTGTCTCCCTGCAGCGTATCTGCTTTATTTTGGTGAAGTGCTGTCCAAAAACGGGAAACCTAAGTTTTACTGCATGTTTTACTGAATTATACCAAAAGGTGTGGTTTCACAATAATCTGCTGATTTTGGGCAAGAAAGTCTGTTATATTTTTGAATTTGATGAATTTTGTTTGAAAGTTGTGTTTTCTGATTAACTTTCTCCCTGCAGCGTTTCTGCTCATTTGGGTCAAGTGCTGTCCAAAAACGGGAAACCTAAGTTTTACTGCATGTTATACGGAATCATGCCAAAATGTTTTGTGTCATACTAAGCTGCTGATTTTAGGCAGGAAAGTCTGTTATATTTCTGAAATTGATGAGTTTTGACTGGAAGTTGTGTTTTTCTGCTTAATTCACTACTTGCAGCGTTTCTGTTAATTTGGGCAGAAGTGCTGTCCAGAAACGGGAAATGCAAGTTTTACTGCATGTTATACGGAATCATGCCAAAATGTGTTGTTCTACACTAATCTGCTGATTTTTGGCAAGAAAGTCTGTCATAATTATGGAATTGATGAATTTTGACTGGAAGTTGCATTTTTCTGCTTAATTCACTAATTGTAGCGTTTCTGCTCATTTGGGTCAAGTGTTGTCCAAAAACGGGAAACCTATGTTTTACTGCATGTTATACTGAATCATCCCGAAATGTGTTGTTTCACACTAATCTGCTGATTTTTGGCAAGAAAATCTGTTATATTTATGAAATTGATGAATTTTGACTGCAAGTTGTGTTTTTCTGCTTAACTTTCTCTCTGCAGCGTTTCTGCTCATTTGGGTCAAGTGCTGTCCAAAAACGGGAAACCTAAGTTTTACTGCATGTTATACGGAATCATGCCAAAATGTATTGTGTCATACTAAGCTGCTGATTTTAGGCAGGAAAATCTGTTATAGTAATGAAATTGATGAGTTTTTACTGCAAGTTGCGTTTTTCTGCTTAATTCACTATTTGCAGCATATCTGCTCATTTGGGTCAAGTGCGGTCCAAAAACGGGAAGTCTATGTTTTATTGCATGTTATACTGAATCATGCCAAAATGTGTTGTGTCTCACTAATTTGCTGATTTTGGGCACGAAAGTCTGTTATATTTATGAAATTGATGAATTTTTACTGAAAGTTGTGTTTTTCTGCTTAAATTTGTCTATTTGCAGCGTTTCTGCTCATTCGGGTCAAGTGCTGTCCAAAAATTGTGATATCTAAGTTTTACTGCATGTTATACTGAAACATGCCAAAATGTGTTGTGTCTCACTAATTTCCTGATTTTTGGCACAACACTCTGTTATATTTCTGAAATTGATGAATTTTGACTGGAAGTAGTGTTTTTCTGCTTAATTCTCTCCCTGCAGCGTTTCTGCTCTTTTGGGGCAAGTGCTGTCCAAAAATGGGAAATCTATGTTTTACTCCATGTTATCCTGAAATATGCCAAATGTGTTGTGTCACACTAATCTGCTGATTTTTGGCAAGAAAGTTTGTTATATCATCCGAATAATTTGATTACAAAATATCCTTTGGGCAAATTATGTGCATCGAAGCCTGGTATGATATTTAAATCATATATAAAATATATATCTGAACTACTATACAGTGCACAGTGTTTGAAAAGGATTGACATATCTGTGGCGCAACACGCCTGCTGCCTCGGGTGCTGCACGTCTTGTAAAAGTCATGAAGGAAGACATAAGAGAGGGACAGAAAGGACTGAGTCCGCAGAAGAAATCAGAGTGTCCCAAGTGTGTTGTCACTACAAGAAGGGACGAAAAGAAAACACAGTGCAATGTGTCTGATGTCAAACGGAGTTAGCTCAGCACGTAGCTTAGCATGATAGCACATCGTCAATGCTAAAAACATCCGGTCTGTGCAGTGCAGACACAACATGATGACACTGACGATACATCAGCAGAAGCAGCTAATGTGATCAATAACTGAGATACGGGCTAGTAAAAAACCTACTTTGATTATGGCTCTGTGTAAAGGCCGGTTCAGAACGTAAATCAATGCGGAGGCTGCTTGCCCAGAATCATGTGTCTTTAGTTCACATACTTTTCACATCCAATAACTTTACATTTAATTTGATTGCAGAGAGTAGAACAGGAAACACTGACAGTAAGTAGAGGAAGCAGGTGCAGGGAATGCTTTCATATGTTATAGAAATGTACATTAGCTAGTTAAATTATCCTAGTATCCAAGTATGATATTATTTGGTCCTAGTAATAAAGTAAGCAAGATAAGATCATCAATAGGGTACAGTAGTAAATGCAATAGGCATTGTCATATAAAAAGGTTTTAAAAAAGTTTCACCACCATGCTGACATGGTAAATTGCTGCTCCCTCTCCCTCTCTCTCTCTCTGTGTTAGTATTGCCTCTGCTGTTCTCATACAGTCATTAAGCTATACCCAAATCTCAATCTTCTTTTCACAGTATAAGCCAGAGGAGGACAGTGACATGAACAGGCCGGGCAAAGCCAGCATCAAGATACACAGCCAACAAGAATGGATGCTTTCAATTTAAGCATAATATTGTTTGTTGTTCACTTTGTTCAAATAAAGGAGTGTATGGTGAACTTACAGGGGATTTTTTTATTTTTACCATGGTATCGAGTGGTATCGAGTATCATAGAATTTAAATGGTATTGGTATCGACTACTAAATTTTTGGTAGCCTATCGTGACAAGCCTAGATCAGACATATCTTGTAGTTTATAATACAGCTCTACGCGAGATAAATATGTTTGAATTCAATCATATGGCTTTTGTACTGTTGGAAGTTCATGTTCAGTTTGGAGGAAGGCACAAGTCCAGATTAGATCGGTTAGCCAACCATTTATTGACAATATGTGAGACAATACAAAAAAATAAAAAATACTCAGCTGCTGAGGGCTCAGTTCTGCACCTCACCAGGGATGTACAGACAAAGAGCATTGAACAATAGCATACACAAGATCTTATACACATCAGGATTTGGGAATTACCAATTTGTCACGTGTTAAGACCATGTCTGGTTTCATAAGCTATGTCTGTCAAGAAAGATAAACATAATGGCTAGATAAAGGTCAGACTTATGGCAGAAGTTCAACCAAGAGTTCGACGAAAGTTCTCTCAGTTTCGCAAAACCACATGACCGACTACAGGATGCGAAACATGGAAACTGGCCCCCAGACCTTAACTGAAACCACAGTCCTGTCTAACCGCTATTGCACCTGTATGATCTATGACACATTTGACCTGTTGAACAAACATGTTTGAACTGATCTGCCCTAACATAATATGTTTGAATAACTGTTAGCGTGAAATGACATCTTTGGACAAATGTTAGCATTAGCTTGTATATAATTCTAACAATACAGTAAAGTATATTCATCAATAGGTAATGAATATCAGAACTGTAGTAACTTAACTGTTGTTGACTGTAGAAACACAAAACCCAGCCTGTTGATCAAACATCTCTTTTACTTTACACTTCAGCTCTTTTTTAATCTATCTATCTATCTATCTATCTATCTATCTATCTATCTATCTATCTATCTATCTATCTATCTATCTATCTATCTATCTATCTATCTATCTATCTATCTATCTATGTTATCTCCCTCTCTCTTTCTCTCTCTCTCTCTCTCTCTCTCATGTATACATATCAAGTTGTAGTTGCAGTATGATCTCTAGGCTGAGTTTAGTGCCACTTCAGTCAACAACAATACAGTAATTACAGTTTTTAAAGTCATTATTAATAAAAGTAATAGTAGATTAAATTAGCAACTATTTCTATTCAAGTCAGCGCTGTAGTATAAACTGCAAGAGATGTGTGATTTGGTTTTGGTGCCACTACAGTCAACAACAGTAAAGTTATTACAGTTGTAATTGCCTGTTAATGAATTGATGTCAATAATAAAAAAAATCACAGGTTAAATTAAGTTAAAACCTATATCTCTTAAAGGAGACATATCATGCTGATGCATGATTTAATACCTACATATAATACAATAAATTTGAAAACAAGACCTAAAGGTGCGTTCACACCGCAAGCGACCCAGCTACCAAAGTCGCGTCGCCCACAGATGTAGGCCGCTGCCTATAAATACCTGTTTGGTCGCTGCTATGCCGGACATTGGTCGGTGACGCCACGTCCGCTCGAAGTTTTACCGATCATATCATATATCACATAATAGGATGTATAAGCGACATTATTCCAGCTGTATCCTTTTCACTCACTTATCAGACACAAAACTCTGCAGCTGATGATGCAGCAGCATTATCTGTGAGTTTATCATGTCCGTCTGCAAATGTCTTCACTGACATTAGTTCCGCCTAGCAGGAAGTCATCCGCCCTGTAGTCCGGATGAATAACTGCACCGTCACACGTACACACACCGCTGATTGGCTGATGCCACACAGCCACACATGACATCGCTTGAGTAGATAAACTTTTTTTTAACTTTGACATCGCGCGACGACTGAAGCGGTCGTCTTGTCGCCGGCTGTCGCATCGCGGGAGGGTTAGCCCCGCCCCATAGCGGCTGTACATTGACTTTGCATGGAGACTGATTGCCGAGGTAGTACAGGTAGCGTCCGGTGTGAACGCACCTTTACACCCCCTTAATTTTCAAAAAATGAGATATTGTAATTTTTCTGATATCCTAGAACGAGATTTGATGCCTCTGAAAATAAGTCATTGCGAGATGTCTGCGAGATTTCAAACGTCGTGACGACACGAGGTACCTTTCTTTTTATTGGAGTAATCTGATAAAACACTTCCTCCTCTGTTATGTCCATTAGCCACAAAACCGTCACCGAGGAACACATCCACCAGCAGGGGTATATATGTCCCTGGCTCACACTCACTCATTACCAGCTCTGGCCTGTAGGCCCCAATAGAACTGACCAATCAGACCACAAAGGGCTGTGACCTTGGGAGGTGACTTTAGGTCATCCTGTGATCCAAGCGTTTCAACGAGACCTTGTTAATGGCCTAAAATGAGGATTTTGAGAATGCTATTGTGGGGCAATGAAGGAACTAAATGACTTGTACTGAGGGCAGAAATGCTTTACAGGCATCCTAGTCTGGCATAGTGAAAAGGAGAAATAAGCATGATAAGTCTCCTTTAAATAAGTAATGTAGTATTAACTAGAAGAGATGCTCAATCATAAGGCTGGGTTTGATGTTTCTACTGTGAACAACAGTGCAGTTATTAAAGTTTTTATAGTCATGTTGATAGCTTCTGTTGTATCGCTGTTTTATAAGCTAGAGGAAATGTTTGATCATTAGTATGAGTTTGGTGTCAGTACAGTCTGCAACAATACAGTTAGTACGGTAATTATTGTCATTAGGCTACATATGTAGCATACATATACACAGTTCAATAAAAAAAATAATTGTAATCAAATCAAAAGCTTTTTTAAAGTAAGAGCCATACTTTAAGGTAGAGGGGGGTGATCATTCCTGTTTTATAATCATTTCCTTGGTAGGTTTCATAACTTTGCATTTGCTTTATTTTCAATCAAAAAAATCCTGTGAAATATTTTAATTTACAATCCTGAAGAAAACTATGACATGTACTATGAACATCCTACAGTTATTTATGTGTGCTGTGATTTTGAAGGCATTATGATGAAGTTATTCAATATCCTTTCACACAATTCCTCCGATTTAATAACTTGCCATCGGTCCCTAAGCCGCCGAGCCAGCCATCACTGGCAGCGTATTTAGACAAAGTGAAGCTTTCTGGCACATAGGAGGCTCGTTTGGGGGTGTTGTAGCTCACAGTCTTCATCACAATGATTAAAATGAAGGGTCGAGTTTGGAACTATGTTGTTTTATTGATGAATTATTGACCCGAAATCGCAAATTTTCGAGTTTATAAAGTCGCACATTTGCAACTTTATAAAGTCAGAAATTTATGACTCTTTTAAGTCATGAATTTGTGACTTTATAAACTCAAAAAATGTTGAGTTTTTTCTCACAAATTTTTGAGTTTACATTTATTTTTTTATTTCTTTAAGTGGCCCTAATACGCCGTCGTAGAAATAAAAAATAAAGCTATGAAATCAAAATAAAGAGGCAGGCAGGTGCAGGGGTGGGGCGGAGAGAGCTGGAGCACCTGACCCTTTGCCCCTTGATGCCCAAAGCGCCATTTGTCAAAATGATTTTTTTTTTTGTAAGTGTGTGTGAGAGAACTTGTCTGCATGGCCCAAAATTAATATATCATTGAACAAATTAAAAATAATTAAGATTGAGCTTGTTCGGTCACACGATCCATGACCTGCCCTGAGCTGACGTGCCCTGACCTCAGCTAAGCACCGCGCTGATTGAAGTTGCCGATGCTGCCGACAGACAAGAGAATCAACTGCTCCGGTGAGTAGGTTTAGTTTGGGCATGGATTATTCTTCAAGATGACTGAAGTGAAGGTGAGCAATAAGCATCCTCTGTCTCATGTGGTGTATGTGCAGAGTCATGCACACCAGACTCTGGTGTGTGTGCGTGTGCGCGCGTATGCGTGTGTGTGTGTGTGTGTGTGTGTGCGTTTGTAGTTTAACAATCATGTTTCATTCTGCAGCGATGCTTCATAAGGAGAGAGGGCTAAAACAAATGGTAAAAGGAGCTTAAAATTAATGTTTTCCTTCATGTTCAAAACGGTTATTTGGTCTTACTGAGGTCAAAAATAAAAAATAAAAAATAAAGCTATGAAATCAAAATAAAGAGGCAGGCAGGTGCAGGGGTGGGGCGGAGAGAGCTGGAGCACCTGACCCTTTGCCCCTTGATGCCCAAAGCGCCATTTGTCAAAATGATTTTTTTTTTTGTAAGTGTGTGTGAGAGAACTTGTCTGCATGGCCCAAAATTAATATATCATTGAACAAATTAAAAATAATTAAGATTGAGCTTGTTCGGTCACACGATCCATGACCTGCCCTGAGCTGACGTGCCCTGACCTCAGCTAAGCACCGCGCTGATTGAAGTTGCCGATGCTGCCGACAGACAAGAGAATCAACTGCTCCGGTGAGTAGGTTTAGTTTGGGCATGGATTATTCTTCAAGATGACTGAAGTGAAGGTGAGCAATAAGCATCCTCTGTCTCATGTGGTGTATGTGCAGAGTCATGCACACCAGACTCTGGTGTGTGTGCGTGTGCGCGCGTATCCGTGGGTGTGTGTGTGTGTGTGTGTGTGCGCGTTTGTAGTTTAACAATCATGTTTCATTCTGCAGCGATGCTTCATAAGGAGAGAGGGCTAAAACAAATGGTAAAAGGAGCTTAAAATTAATGTTTTCCTTCATGTTCAAAACGGTTATTTGGTCTTACTGAGGTCAGAAATCAAAAATAAAGCTATGAAATCAAAATAAAGAGGCAGGCAGGTGCAGAGGTGGGGCGGAGAGAGCTGGAGCACCTGACCCTTTGCCCCTTGATGCCCAAAGTGCCCTTTTGCTAAAATGATTTTTTTTTTGTAAGTGTGTGTGAGAAAACCTGTTTGCATGGTTCAAAAATAATTTAATGTTAAATTAAATAAAAATAATTTAGATTTAGCTTGTTCGGGCATGATCCATGACCTGCCATGACTTGACCTGCCCTGAGCTGACGTGCCCTGACCTCAGCTAAGCGCTGCGCTGATTGAAGTTGCCGATGCTGCCGACAGACAAGAGAACCAACTGCTCCGGTGAGTAGATTTGGCAGCGGTAGCGTTTAGTTTGGGCACGGATTATTCTTGCAAGTTGACTGAACTGAAGGTGAGCAATAGGCATCCTCTGTCTCATGTCGTGTATGTTGCAGAGTCAGACGAGTGAGTTGAAGGAAAAAATCTGCACACCAGACTCTGGTGTGTGTGTGCGTGTGTAGCTTAACTATCATGTTTCATGCAGCGATGCCTCATAAGGAGAGATTACTCAAACAAAGAGAAAAGGAGCTTAATGAGGTCAGAAATAAAAAAATAAAGCTATGAAATTAAAATAAAGGTGTCATAACTGATTTATTTTTGTCCTCCAATTTCATTTAAATGGAAATGCAAGGTCCCTAACAACAGTAGGGTTGGTCAGTCACAGGAAGCCATTTTAAGTGCTGTTTATCTTTGCATCTTGTCATGATCATGTAACACTTGCCTAATTGGCTGCTATTTCTCACATGCCCTTTTTAGCTTCCACACTCAGATTAATACAGCCCACCTTCAACAATATCAGCACAAGCACCCTCCTCACCAACCCCTCAACAGAAGCTGCTCAGTGTACCCCAGGCCATCAGGTAAAACATACACTACTTTTGCTTTACACTGGCGTCTAACAAATATATGAGGTTTTGGACAATGATATGGTACAATGTGGTTCTGTTACACTGGTTATGAATATGGGTTGCTACAATTCAGCCTGTTATTGTAAAGTATGTAGTTTCTATATGGCGTTTCAACTTTGTGCTCCATGTGCTCCCTTTTTTACTTTGAGCACCTGCCCCTCTCAAAGTCTTTGCATGTCCCTGAGGGTTAGGGTAGGGCAATGGTTCCCAAACTTTTCACAGCCTGTACCCCTTCAGACACTTGACCTCCAGCCATGTACCCTAAAATGCACCAAGCATAAGAAATCACTTTTCAGACAGCAGGTGTTTCCAAAACACACGTCAAGGAGAGAATTAAGCACAGAAACACTAGTGTCAGGAAAAAGATATCAGTTTTTATGAATACATCAAATAATTTTTTCATCAGTAAACAGATATCTCTCAAGCAGCAACATTTTGACATGTTTTACTCTGAAATGCATCAAGCTTATGAAATCTATTTAAAGGATGGCATATGTCTCCAAATGAGTCTTAAACACTTCAAGAAGTGTTTCAGCTTCAGACCTTTGCTGCCTCACACTTAAATGGTTTTCCCCTATACTCTTCAACACCCTTGTTAGACTCAAATTTTAAGCTAAGAACAGACTTGAAGCAGGTGATAGGTAGGGTACATAACCTTCTTAATCTTCATTATTCAGCAAATTTAATTGAACTTAAGAGCAAGTGGGAGGGGGGCTTAAATGAGCAGATCTCAGAGAATAATTGGACAAAAATTATACAAAGAATTTACACATCCTCCATTTGCCAAAGACATATTGTTGTTCAAATTAAAAGAATTAGGGTTAGGGACTCCATTGGTCAAAGGTCAGACTGGCTAAAATCAGGCCAGACCTGGACCCTACATGTGACAGGTGCAGACAAGCCCCTGCAGACATATTCCATATGCTTTTTAGCCTGTCCAATAATACATACATTTTGGGAATCTATTTTTGATACTCTTTCCAAAATATTAGAAGTGCCAGTAGATCCATCCCCTCTCACTGCCTTATTTGGTATTATGCCGCAGGTGGTACATCTAGATAACTGTAAAAGAAACATGCTAGCCTTCTGTACTTTGCTGGCCAGGTGCTGTATACTTTTCAGTTGGAAAAAGCCTCTTCCTCCTAAATATTCTCACTGGATTAAAGAGAACATGCAATACGTCAAGTTTGAGAAGATGAGATATTCTCTTAGTGGCTCTGTTTTCAGATTTTATGAAACCTGGAACCCTTTCTTGATGTTTGTTGAGAAGTTAGGAGTGGAAAGTATAATCCCATCATGTTTTACACTTGTTTCTGTGCTGGCTAGTGGTAATGTGAGATGACTGATTAATATGATATATTATCTGTCCAGTGGGTTAATGGGTGGGACTTTTTCTTTAGTCTGTCGTTGTTTTTGTTTTTAATTTTGACAGTTTGTATTTGCATTTCTTCTATACACTTTGTAATTATTTTTTATTTTGTATATTGAAAACTTTCAATAACAAGACCGTGATGAAAAAAGGAGAGAATTAAGCACAGAAACACAATTCAGGACTAAAGATGTTTTATGAATCTTAACATTAATCTGAATCTGAACATTATTCTATCAAAAATAAGCAGATATCTCTGAAAATGAAACATTTTGACATGGTTTAGTCTAAAATGCAGCAGGCATATATTATCTATTTAAAGGATGGCATATGTCTCAAAAAGAGCCTTAAAAGGTGCAAGAAGAAAGTTAAGCACTGTCAAGCCAAGACATCACTTATTTGAATACATTAACATTATTCTATCAAATCTAAGTTAAACTTAATATTTATGAAACTGATGAATTCTTACTGAAAGTTGTGTTTTTCTGCTTTAACTCTGTTCCTGCAGTGTTTTTTGCTCATTTGGGAGGAAAAAATCTATTTTACTGCAAGTTTTACTGAAACATGCCAAAATGTGTTGTTTCACACTAATCTGCTTATTTTTGGCAAGAAAGTCTCTTATATTTATGAAACTGATGTATTTGTATTTCTGTATTTCAGTGCTTTTTGCTCATTTGGAGACTTACCCCATCCTTTAAATAGATTTTATATGCTTGGTGCAATTTAGGGTAAAACAAATACATCAGGTTCAAACCAAAAAAAAGACTTTTTTGCCAAAAATTATCATATTCGTGTGAAACAAGACATTGTGTCAGGTATGACATGCGATAAAATAAAGATTTTCCTCCCAAATGAGAGAAAAACACGTGCAGGAACAAAGTTAAGCAGAAAAACAAAACGTTCAGTAAGAATTCATCAGTTTAATAAATAAAACAGACTTTCTTGCCAAAAATAAGCAGTGTCTCACATGTGCCCAATAGAGTGGTCACTGTGGCAGCAGTTGTTTGTGTATTTAAGTTTTTTTTGTTGTTGTCAGATGTACTTGCATGTTTATTTCTGTTTCCCATCACCAGAAGGAAATCTTTGTATAAATCAGATAGAGGAGGGTCATATGACACAGGTGCCCAATTCCCCATTACAAGGACAGTATCTTTCTGTGATACCAGTGAAATGTGGTAAATGTTGGGGCTTAATAGTATTAAACTCTGTACATTTAATGTAAACGACATTCATCATCCGATAAAACGTACGAAAATATTAGGTTTTCTAATAAAGGACAAAGTACAAATAGCCTTTTTGCAAGAAACACATTTAGTAGAGAAAGAACACATGAAACTCAAATGGGACTGGGTAGGTCAGGCCTATTTTTCGTCATTTACCTCCAATAGCAGAGAAGTTGCTATCCTAATTCATAAAACCATACCATTTGTTCTCAACGCCTGTACAACAGATCCAGAGGGCAGATACGTCCTACCACCATACCGTGTATACTTGAATGCTTACATCAGTTTGGACATATTTCAGGCTTTAAAGTTAACTTGTCGAAGACAGAAGCCATGCCTATTGGTGCCATGACAGGCTGCGCCCCGCCCAGTGGCTTCCCCTTTCAGTGGTCCCACAAGGAGATAACATATCTGGGAATAAGAGTTTGTCCGTCTCTGAAAAAACTGGTCAAGCTTAATATTAAGCCAATCATAACACATATTAAAGATGACCTACACAGATGGGGAACCCTACCTGTATCCTGGCTGGGTAGAATAAGCGTTCTTAAAATGAATATATTACCCAGAGTCTTGTACCCTTTGCAGATGTTGCTGAACTCAATTCCCAACAGTTTTTTTGCAGATTTGGACGGCATTTTTACCCAGTTTATTTGGCAAGGAAAATAGGTTAGAGTAAAAATAGGTACACTACAGAGAAGCAAAGAACAGGGTGGACTGGGGGTCCCTTGTTTGCGGTTATACCACTGGGCGGCACAAATTAGGTACATATATGAATGGGTGAATCCAGACATTACAAACACTTGGATTGATATAGAGGCTAGAAATTGTGGCTAACTAGAACTGAAGAACTGTCCTTTTATAAAATATAACAAGGCAAGGCTGGAGGTAAAAAATAACTTTATTGTAAGGAACACATTAAACACCTGGTATAAGATTATGGTTTTCTTTAAACTTAAAGATCATTTCTCACTCTTGGCCCCTATATGAAAGAGCCCAGATTTCCCTCCTTCATGTCAGGACTCAATATTTAAGCTCTGGCAGGAAAAGAGTCTCGATCAGCTTGTTAAACTTTATGAAGGTGAAACAATGGAGTCATTTGAAGGCCTGAAAAATAAATATTCTTTACATCAGTCTCATTTTTATTGATATCTGCAAGTAAGACATTATACACCAAAAAAACATTCAGGCCCATAATGTGTCGTTTTTGGAGAACATACTTAAACAACCTATGCCAAAGAGATTCATCTCCCGAGTTTATGAGACCCTAGGCCTAAACTCTAACTGTTCTACTGATCATATTCGTAGGCAATGGCAGAGTGATTTAGGATGCCAGATAGATGAGGATATCTGGACAGCAATTATAGAAAATACACTTAAAATCCTGAGTTGTAACAATGATAGAGAGAGACAATTTAGAATACTACATAAACTTCATTTTACACCACTATTGAGAGGAAGGTTGGGCCTGGGCTCTTCTAACTGTCATAAATGTGATACAGAAGCAGGAACATATTCACATATGTTTTGGAAATGTGCAAAGATACAAAAGTTCTGGGCAGAGGTGAAAGAGGAGGTGATTACTTTGATTGGATATAACTTGGACCTGTCAGCCTTGCAATGCATCCTAGCAGCTAAACCAGCCAATGTAAGGAACACTCAAAATGCTAAACTGGTTGGAATCCATCTGTACTTAGCAAGAAAGACCATTCTTAACTTCTGGATCTCTAAGGACACCCTTACACTGGATGACTGGTATAAGGAAATACTGAGAGTTCTTCCCTTGGAAAAACTGACCTACACTCTCCATGACAATGTTCAGGGATTTGTCAAAATCTGGCAACCAGTCTTGGAGAAAGTGGACCCTGATGGACGGACTTTTTCTCTATTTGGTTAGCATGATGAACATAATGGAAACCAGGAGACTGCTGGTCATCCCATACCAACTGGTGATATCTGTGTTCTGTCTTGACCAGGTCTTGTTGCTTTTTTTGTCCTTGTCGTCTTTATTATCATCATTATTTTTTTTTAAATTATTTTTATTTTTTATTTTATTACTTATTTTGTATTATGTCTGGTTTAAAGGTGTCCTGCTGCCATTTGTTCTTGTTCTGTAAAGATTGTTTGTTGAAAAAGAAAAACGGGGTTCTAGCTTTGTTAACTGAATTGCAATGTTGAATACCAGAACCTCAATAAAAAGAAGCTTAAAAAAAAGTAAATAAATAAGCAGAGTAGTGTGAAACAACACATTTTGGCATCTTTCAGTATAACATGAAGTAAAATAGAGTTTTTCTTCCCTAAAGAGCAAAAAGCACTGCAGGAACAGAGTTAAGCAGAAAAACACAACTTTCAGGAAGAATTCATCAGTTTCATAAATATAACAGACTTTCTTGCCCAAAATAAGCAGATTATTGTGAAAGAACACATTTAGAATGTTTCGAATAACATGCAGTGTGATTATAGATTTTTTCTCCTAAAGAAAAAAAAAACTCCAGGAACAGAGCAAAGCAGAAAAACACAACTTTCAGGAAGAATTAATCAGTTTCATAAAAATAACAGACTTTCTTGTGTTTTTGTTCTTAACTCTGGTTCCTGTAGTGTTTTTTGCTCATTTGTGAGGGAAATCTATATTTTACTTCATGTTATACTGAAAGATGCGTTGTTTCACTATAAGCTGCTTATTTTTGGCAAGAAAGTCTGTTACTTTTATAAAATTGATGAGTGTTTACTGAAAGTTGTGTTTTTTCTGCTTAATTCACTACTTGCAGCGTTTCTGCTCATTTGAGTCACGTGCTGTCCAAAAACGGGGAATCTATGTTTTACTGCATGTTATACCGAATATTGCCAAAATGTGTTGTTTCACACTAATCTGCTGATTTTTGGCAAGAATGTCTGTTACTTTTATAAAATTGATGAGTGTTTACTGAAAGTTGTGCTTTTTCTGTTTAATTCACTACTTCCAGCGTTTCTGCTCATTTGGGTCAAGTGCTGTCCAAAAACGGGAAATCTAAGTTTTACTGCATGTTATACTGAATCATGCCAAAATGTGTTGTGTCACCCAAATCTACTGTTTTTTTTTGGCAATAAACTCTTTTATATTAATGTAATTGATGAATTCTTACTGAAAGTTGCGTTTTCTGCTTAATTCACTACTTGCAGCGTTTCTGCTCATTTGAGTCACGTGCTGTCCAAAAACGGGGAATCTATGTTTTACTGCATGTTATACCGAATATTGCCAAAATGTGTTGTTTCACACTAATCTGCTGATTTTTGGCAAGAATGTCTGTTACTTTTATAAAATTGATGAGTGTTTACTGAAAGTTGTGCTTTTTCTGTTTAATTCACTACTTCCAGCGTTTCTGCTCATTTGGGTCAAGTGCTGTCCAAAAACGGGAAATCTAAGTTTTACTGCATGTTATACTGAATCATGCCAAAATGTGTTGTGTCACCCAAATCTACTGGTTTTTTTTGGCAATAAACTCTTTTATATTAATGTAATTGATGAATTCTTACTGAAAGTTGCGTTTTCTGCTTAATTCACTACTTGCAGCGTTTCTGCTCATTTGAGTCACGTGCTGTCCAAAAACGGGGAATCTATGTTTTACTGCATGTTATACCGAATCATGCCAAAATGTGTTGTGTCAGACTAATATGCTGATGTTAGGCAAGAAAGTCTGTTATGTTAATGAAACTGATGAATTTTTACTGAAAGTTGCGTTTTTCTGCTTAACTCTGTTCCTGCAGTGTTTTTGCTCATTTTTGAGGAAAATCTATAATTTACTTCATGTTATACTGAAACATGCCAAAATGCGTTGTTTCAGTCTAAGCTGTTTATTTTTGGCAAGAACGTCTGTTATATTTATGAAACTGATGAATTCTTCCGAAAAGTTGTGTTTTTCTGCTAAACTCTGTTCCTGCAGTGTTTTTTGGTCATTTGTGAGGGAAATCTATATTTTACTTCGTGTTATACTGAAACATGCTAAAATGTGTTGTTCTACACTTATCTGCTTATTTTGGGCAAGAAAGTCTGATATATTTATGAAAACTGATCAATTCTTCCTGAAAGTTATGTTTTTCATCTTAACTTTCGCCCTGCAGCGTTTCTGCTCATTTTGGTCAAGTGCTTTCCAACAATGGGAAATCTATGTTTTACTGCATGTTATACTGAATCATGCCAAAATGTGTTGTGTCACACTAATTTACTGATTTTTTTCAAGAAAGTCTGTTACATTAATGAAATTGTTGAGTTTTTACTGAAAGTTTTGATTTCTGTTTAACTTCCTCCCTGCAGCTTTTCTGCTCAATTGGCCTCAAGTGCTGTCCAAAAAAGGGAAATCTATGTTTTACTGCATGTTACACTGAATCATGCCAAAATGTGTTGTGTCACACTAATTTGCGGATTTTTGGCAAGAAATTATGTTACATTTATGAAATTGATGAATTTTGTCT
Source organism: Scarus forsteni (assembly GCA_036419115.1). Classification (NCBI taxonomy): domain Eukaryota; kingdom Metazoa; phylum Chordata; class Actinopteri; order Labriformes; family Labridae; genus Scarus; species Scarus forsteni. Next base: position 35,542,720 of record JAZDUH010000359.1, read on the forward strand.
GAAAGTTGTGTTTTTCTGCTTAATTCACTACTTGCAGCGTTTGCTCAGTTGGGTCAAGTGTTGTCCAAAAATCGGGAAATCTAAGTTTTACGGCATGTTATACTAAAACATGCCAAAATGTGTTGTGTCGCACTAATCTGCTGATTGTTGGCAAGAAAGTCTGTTATAATTATGAAATTGATGAGTTCTTACTGAAAGTAGTTTTTTTCTGCTTAATTGTCTCCCTGCAGCGTTTCTGCTCATTTGCGTCAAAGTGCTGTCCAAAAACAGGAAATCTATGTTTTACTGCATGACAATATGTATTGTTTTCACTAATGTGCTGATTTTTGGCAAGAAAGTATGTTATTTTTATGTAAGTGAAGAATTTTTACTGCAAGTTGTGTTTTTCTGCTCAATTCACGATCTGCAGCGTTTCTGCTCATTTGGGTCAAATACTGTCCACAAACGGGAAATCCAAGTTTTACTGCATGTTATACTAAAACATGCCAAAATGTGTTGTGTCACAATAATCTGCTGATTTTTGGCAAGAAAGTCTGTTATATTTCTGAAATTGATTAATTTTTACTGAAAGTTTTTTTCTGCTTAATTCACTACTTGCAGCCCTTGCTCATTTGGGTCAACTGCTGCCCAACAACGGGAAACCTATGTTTTACTGCATGTTATACTGAATCATGCCAAAATGTGTTGTGTCACACTAATCTGCTGATTTTTGGCAAGAAAGTCTGTCATAATTATGAAATTGATGAATTTTGACTGTAAGTTGTGTTTTTTCTGCTTAAATCACTATTTGCACCGTTACTGCTCATTTGAGTCAAGTGCTGTCCAACAACGGGAAATCTAAATTTTACTGCATGTTATACTAAAACATGCCAAAATGTGTTGTGTCACACTAATCAGCTGATTTTTGTCAAGAAAGTCTGTGATAATTATGAAATTGTTGAATTTTGACTTGAAGTTGTGTTTCTCTGCTTAATTCACTATTTGCAGCGTTTCTGCTCATTTGGGCAGAAGCGCTGTCCAACAACGGGAAATCTATGTTTTACTGCATGTTATAGCCTACTGAATCATGCCGAAATGTGCTGTGTCACACTAATCTGCTGATTTTGGGCAAGAAAGTCTGTTATAGTGATGTAATTGATGAATTTTGACGGGAAGTTTTGTTTTTCAGCTTAATTCACTATTTGCAGCGTTTCTGCTCATTTGGGTCAAGCGCTGTCCAAAAACGGGAAATGCAAGTTTTACTGCATGTTATGCTGAAAAATGCCAAAATGTGTTGTGTCACAATAATCTGCTGATTCTTGGCAAGAAAGTCTGTTATATTTCTGAAATTGATTAATTTTTACTGAAAGTTTTTTTCTGCTTAATTCACTACTTGCAGCCGTTGCTCATTTGGGTCAAATACTGCCCAACAACGGGAAATCCAACTTTTACTGCATGTTCTACTAAAACATGCCAAAATGTGTTGTGTCACAATAATCTGCTGATTTTTGGCAAGAAAGTCTGTTATATTTCTGAAATTGATGAATTTTTACTGAAAGTTGTGTTTTCTGCTTAATTTTCTCCCTGCAGCGTTTCTGTTCATTTGGGCAGAAGTGCTGTCCAAAAACGGGAAATCTATGTTTTACTGCATGTTATAGCTACTAAATCATGCCAAAATTTGTTTTGTCACACTAATTTGCTGATTTTAGGCAAGAAAGTCTGTTATATTCATGACTTTGATGAGTTTTTACTGAAAGTTGTGTTTTTCTGCTTAATTTTCTCCCTGCAGTGTTTCTGCTCATACGGGTCAAGTACTGTCCAAAAACGGGAACCCTAAGTTTTACTGCATGTTTTACTGAATCGTACCAAAATGTCTTGTTTTACACTAATCTGCTGATTTTGGGCAAGAAAGTCTGTTATATTTATGAAATTGATGACTTTGTTTGAAAGTTGTGTTTTTCTGCTTAACTTTCTCTCTGCAGCGTTTCTGCTCATTTGGGTAGAAGTGCTGTCCAAAAACGGGAAATCAATGTATTAGTCTACTGCATGTTATACTGAATCATCCCGAAATGTGTTGATTCACACTGATATGCTGATTTTTGGCAAGAAAGTCTGTTATATTCATGAAACTGATGAATTATTGTTAAATGTTGTGTTTTCTTCGTAACTCTGTTCCTGCAGTGTTGTTTGCTCATTTGGGAGGAAAATCTATAATTTACTTCATGTTATACTGAAACATGCCAAAATGTGTTGTTCCACACTTATCTGCTTATTTTGGGCAAGAAAGTCTGTTATATTTATGAAACTGATGATTTTTTACTGAAAGTTGTGTTTTTCTGCTTATCTCTGTTCCTGCAGTGTTTTTTGCTCTTTAGGGAGGAAAATCTCTATTTTACTGCATGTTATATACTGAAAGACACCAAAATGTGTTGTTTCACTCTAAGCTGCTTATTTTTGGCAAGAAAGTCTGTTATATTTATGAAACTGATTAATTCTCTCCAAAAGTTGTGTTTTTCTGCTTTACTCTGTTCCTGCAGTGTTTTTTGCTCATTTGGGAGGAAATTGCAACGGAATGCAACAGCAGCAGAGAACATGAGCTCCTGAAACTTTTTGCCATTTTTGTGTGTTTTTGCTTTAAAATATCCAATTTGCAAAGTAAATCTACAACATCAGACAATTTGAAGGACCATTCAACCAACCAAAACAAGAAAGAAGACTTTTCTACAATTTTTCCAACTGGTTTTTCACCAAAATAAGTTGCTACCACAGCAGCCAGCTGGATTGAGAGAATACAACTGCTACAAATGCCAGTTGGTTGGTGCTGTTGGTGCCAACAGCAGAGGATTAAGGAAAACCACAGAAGAAACACTTGTCAAAGGAAGACATTTTACCATTCAAAACTGGTCTGACAACATTTTGAGGACACCAGCAGAACTAAAAAAGAGGAAATAAGGTATTTCTATCAAGATAACTCTCCACATCAGTAAATCAGTAGGTCAACAACTGTCAGTTGAAATCCAGCATAGTGATGAAGGCCTGCGGAACAACAGATGAGCAGCAACAACTGATGAAGATAGATACAAACAGATCAACCATGGCTACACAGACTGAACCAGGACAGATTGTTAACTATGAAATACAATATCCTGAACAAACCCTAACAGCACAGCAAAAGAAAGACTTCAAAATGAATGTGCTACACGCTAATCCAGAGACACTGGTAGCAGACTTCATCAAGAAGAACAACCAAAAGGTAAAATGCAACCTACTGTTCTTCACTCAGCATCCTGAAAGCTGGCACACATCAATATGTAAGCAGTTTACTCACATTAAGAAGGATGGGATTAATAAAGGCAGGCAGATAGATCACTGCCTATGAAGATGCAGAACGTTCATCTCCCATCTTAACTGTCAATATATACCACAATGGAACAGTAATGATCCAGGGATCAGAAAATAGTCTGGACAACTTTGAAAACAGCTTCCAAACATTGAAAATCATTGCAGCACCAAAAGATTCTCCTCCTCCACACCAGGTCACCTCTTCTCAGCAGACCTCCAACTTCACCAAACACTGATTCACCCAAGCTGTCCACCCGCCTCAACATCCTGAGAGAGGGACTCTCTGTCCTAGAGCGAGAGTTCATTGAGTTCAGAGAGAAGACAATGTGCAGCCTTCAGAGGTCTAATGACAGGCCCTCAGTGGAGGAGATGTTCTCCACAGTTCAAGACCAAAGATACCAGATAAATGAACTCCAGCAGGCTGTTCGAGAGCTGGAAGAAGACAACTGTTCTCTGAGAGAGACAGTCAAAAGACTGATGGAAGAGCTGACTTCAGTCCACCACTCCAGCCCGACACAGTCTCCGCACCAGGAGACCCAGGACAGGGAACCAGAACCATCTGACACCCAAACATCTTCAGCCTCCCTCCCCACAGTGACCCCTACCAGGCCTCCTCCCCGCTTCCCTCTGGACACTACAGACCAGGAGAAACAGAAGAGCCAGAGCATCAATCCAAAGCCATCTGCTTCTCTGACATCTTCTTCACCCACCACCCCCACTCCCTCTCCTCCCGACCTCACAGCCCAACCAAACACTGACAACATCCGACTCAACACACCACCCTCTGCGACAAACAACAACACAGAGATTGTATTTCTGTGTGATTCCAATGGAAAGTACATCGATATGAAACGCCTCTTCCCTGGCAGAAGATCCAGGATGATTCGGAGTCCCACCACCTCAGACGCCATAAAGAACCTGACCACTACAGATCTCCAGGGTGTTAAACACATCCTGATCCACACCGGGACAAATGATCTCACACACAACAAGGACATAGCACGCTCTCTAAGACAGGTGACAGAGAGCGTAACCTCAGCAGCCCCCACAGCCAGGGTAACCATATCCGCCCTGTTGCCAAGAAGAGACGTTCCTCAGCATGAGATCAACAAAATCAATGCTGAAATATCTAAAGCATGCACAGGCATACCAAACGTCTACATGGCATACCATGCTAAAATCTTTTACCAACACCTGTACGATTACTTACATCTCAACCAGAGTGGTGTACGACTGTTTGCAAAGAATATCAAAGATGCAGCTCTGAACCACAATAGATCAGCACCTCACCACAAAAAGATCGCAACCAACCACCGTAACCCCCGCAGAAGGCTGCAGCACGCTGAAGAAACCACCAACAAGAGCTTCTCACAGAAGTTTAAACCCACCCAGCCACACTACACCCCAGCTCTACCGCTTCAGAGACCCAGCACCACCAACCCTCTCTACCCCGCCGTCCCATCTCCTCAGGGCTACAACCCCACTGCAACACACTACACCCCACCTCTGCAGGGACCTCCCCAAGCTCTCCAGAAGCAACACAGCTGGTATCGACAACAGCAGCAGCAGCCACAGCAGCCATGGCAGACTCAGGCCCAGCCTCAGGCCCAGAGAGACAGTTACAGTGAGTTACCACCAACAGATAAAGAGACATTGTAACACTACTCTACTCCAAATTACTGAGTTAATGAGATGTCCAGTAGGAACTTAGAACAACTTATCCTTTCTGAAAAACATTTGCTTTATTCCATTCCTTACCTTTTTAAAAATAGTATTCATTGATTTATTTATTATTATTATTATTATCATTAATATTATTATTTTTATTATTATTATTTTAATTTATTTTATTTACTCATTTATTTAATTTTACTTGTAAATCGGATATTTTCTAGTGTTACACTATTCTGAAATCACTGAAGGAAGCCTGATTACTCCCCAAGAAATCAAGCAGAGCAGAAGCTCCTCCCCACAAGAAGACTCTGACCCAACCCTCTTGCTCAAGACTCAAGCACCTGCACCATCACATCTTCCTCTGCTGCAGGACAAAAAAATAGCCTACAGCCGGGCAGCAGCTTTCAAAAAAGGTGTGAAATATTTTCAAACAGTAAACCACGCAAAGGTGATGTTGTGACACTTTGACAAATACTCTTACAAATGTAATCCAGAAGTTCACTTGTCCTTTTAAGCTAAAGCGCAAACAAACTCTGCCATGGATAACAAATGAGATTTATCAGCTGATGAAGAAGCGGGATAAAGCATTAAAGAAATCGCTGTCCACAAAATTAAACACAGATAACCTCATCTACAAAGGGCTACGAAACCAGGTTGTAACTGAACTAAGAAAGGCAAAGACAAATTATTTCATGCAACTGATAAATACTTCTGGTGGAAACAGCTCATATCTATGGAAACATATTAATTCACTCCTAAACCGTAAGCCAAAGTGTCACGGTGAAATAAAGGAACTTAATATCAAAGGAATGATTTCAACAGACACCAAATATATAGCTAATGAATTAAATACATAATTCATCCAGTCCGTAGATGAACTTGCATCAAACTTTGGAAAAACTCTCAATGTAGATGAATTTAACATAGAGCCTCAACAATTACAAAACTTAAACAATATACAGCTAATGATCAGGCTCCCCACTTTAATATCGAACAAACTGACCAAACCAAAATTCAAAAAAATCATAATGCAATTAAACAACTCAAAGGCAAAAGATACATTTGGAATTGATACTCCATTTTTGAAGAAGTATAGCACCATCTTGATAAGACCATTACTCCATTTGATAAATCTGTCTATTACAGAAGGGAAATTTCCACAAAGCTTTGAAATGGCTATTATCACCCCAGTTTATAAATCTGGTGCATTAACTGATGCCAGTAAATATAGACCAATATCAATCCTCCCGGTAATGTCAAAAAAGTACTTGAAAAGGTTATCGCTAATCAATTGATGATCCATCTTGAAAATAATCAGTTTTATCATCCAAAACAATTTGGATTTCGTAAAAAATCTTCAACTGAGATGGCATTGTGCCACTTCATTGAGATAATAAAATGTTCACTTGACAATGGAAACGTGGTCGGAGCAGTGTTTCTGGACTTGAAGAAAGCCTTTGACACTGTAAGTCATAAAATACTTGTTAGCAAACTAAGACATCAATTTAAATTTTCTGCCACTACTGTTAGTCGGCTTAGCTCATATTTAGAATATCGACAACAGTGTGTTCGCTTACAGAATGTGAAAACATCTCTGTACAGTAAGACTGGACTGCCACAGGGATCAGTCCTAGGTCCTCTCCTTTTTTGTTTATATATAAATGATTTACCTACTATTTGTACAGACACTGAATGCCAAATGTACGCTGATGATACAGTATTTTATGTCTCAGCAAAGAACCCCCATCAAGCTTCAGAGATCTTAAGCAGACAGATGGTTAGTGTTTCAGAATGGTTACAAAGGAACCACTGAACATTTAATTACAAAAAAACAGTATCAATGTGCTTTTCAATAAGAAAGAAAGTTCTAGATAAATTTCACATCACTATTGATGCAAAATAAATAGATGTGGTAAATGATTTTAAATATTTAGGAATAACTTTAGATTCTCAACTTAAGTTTGATATACGTATAAAGAAGTTATCTAAAACTGTGAAAACCAGTCTGAACTGCTTTAGACTCATCAGGTCATGTCTCTCCTTTAAGGCTGCTCATTTATATCTGCATGCCATGGTCCTTTCACATTTGTCCTATTGCATCACTTCCTGGGGCCAGGCCACGGACTCAACTACAAAACCTTTATTTTCACTTTATAAACAAGCTTTGAAAATGTTAGACCAGAAGCCACAAAAATGGCACCACTGCAAAATTATTGAGAAATATCATTTGTTGCCCTTTTCTAACTTTATAAAATTATCCTTTCTGAAAATTGTTTTCAAGTGCCTAAATGGACTGGCTCCACAAGTAATGTCCCAGAACTTTACAAAGACAGACAGCTGTAGGGCAATAACAAGGAACAGAACACAACAGAACTGTAAAATCCAAAGGTGCAGGACAACATTTGGGCAGTCATCCCTTTCAGTGCAAGGCATACACCTGTGGAATTCCTTACCATCTGAAATTAAATCTCAAACAGAACTTAAAAAGTTCAGTGCAGAAGTTAAACAGTGGCTTAAAAAGCAGCAGAAATGTGAACATTAATTTCTCTAAAGAAACTATTAGTAAACTATTTTAATAATCTTTGATGTTAAATGTAACTTGTGTTTTAGCTCTCATTCACTATAACTGTGTCTATTTATTTATGGTATTTATTGACTGTATTCGCTGTATTACTCTATTTGTGAAATTGTATCTGTATTCTGTATAATTCATTGTACTGTAAATCCTGACCAGGGACAAAGACTGCAAATTAGCTGAAGCTAGACGTCTTATATACATTCACATTTTCCCATTGTGGCAATGTTGTATGTATGGTCCGTCTTCCTGAAAGTTGTGTTTTTCTGCTTAACTCTGTTCCTGTAGTGTTTTTTGCTCATTTGGGAGGGAAATCTATATTTTACTTCTTGTTATACTGAAACATGCCAAAATGTGTTGTTCAACACTTATCTGCTTATTTTGGGCAAGAAAGTCTGATATATTTATGAAACTGATGAATTCTTCCTGAAAGTTGTGTTTTTCTGCTTAACTCTGTTCCTGCAGTGTTTTTTGCTCATTGGGGAGGAAAATCTATAATTTACTTCATGCTATACTGAAACATGCCAAAATGTGTTGTTTCACTCTAAGCTGCTTAATTTTGGCAAGACAGTCTGTTATATTTATGAAATTGATGAATTCTTCCTGAAAGTTGTGTTTTTCTGCTAAACTCTGTTCCTGCAGTGTTTTTGCTCATTTGGGAGGGAAATCTATATTTTACTTCATGTTATACTGAAACATGCTAAACTGTGTTATTTATTTTTGGCATGAACGTCTGTTATATTTATGAAACTGATGAATTCTTTACAGAAAGATGTGTTTTTCTGCTTAACTCTGTTCCTGCAGTGTTTTTGGTCATCTGGGAGGAAAATCTATAATTTACTTCTTGTTATACTGAGACATGCCAAGATGTGTTGTTTCACTCTAAGCTGCTTATTTTTGACAAGACAGTCTGTTATATTTATGAAACTGATGAATTCTTTACAGAAAGATGTGTTTTTCTGCTTAACTCTGTTCCTGCAGTGTTTTTTGCTCATTTGGGAGGGAAATCTATATTTTACTTCATGTTATACTGGAAGATGCCAAATGTGTTGTTTCACTATAAGCTGTTTATTTTTGGCAAGAAAGTCTGTTATTTTTATAAAATTGATGAGTTTTTACTGAAAGTTGTGTTTTTTCTGTTTAATTCACTACTCGCAGCGTTTCTGCTCATTTGGGTCAAGTGCTGTCCAAAAACTGGAAATCTAAGTTTTACTACATGTTATACTGAATCATGCCAAAATGTGTTGTTCTACACTAATCTGCTGATTTTTGGCAAGAAAGTCTGTTATTTTTATGAAATTGATGAGTTTTTACTGAAAATTGTGTTTTCTGCTTAATTTTCTCCCTGCAGCGTTTCTGCTCATTTGGGTCAAGTGCTGTCCAAAAACTGGAAATCTAAGTTTTACTACATGTTATACTGAATCATGCCAAAATGTGTTGTTCTACACTAATCTGCTGATTTTGGGCAAGAAAGTCTGTTACATTTATGAAATTGATGAATTTTTTTTGATAATTGTGTTTTCTGCTTAATTTTCTCCCTGCTCATTTGGGCAGAAGTGCTGTCCAAAAACGGGAAACCTAAGTTTTACTGCATGTTTTACTGAAACATCCCAAAATGTGTTGTGTCACACTAATCTGCTGATTTTGGGCAAGAAAGTCAGTTATGTTTATGAAATTGATGGATTTTTACTGCAAGTTGTGTTTTTCTGCTTATTTCACTACTTGCAGCGTTTCTGCTCATTTGGGTCAAATGCTGTTCAAAAACGGGAAATCTAAGTTTTACTGCATGTTATACTGAAACATGCAATAATTTGTGTTGTGTCTCACTAATTTGTAGACTTTTGGCAAGAAAGTCTGTTATATTCATGAAATTGTTGAGTTTTTTTTTACAGAAAGTTTTGATTTCTGCTTAACTTTCTCCCTGCAGCGTTTCTGCTCAATTGGCCTCAAGTGCTGTCCACAAACGGGAAATCTATGTTTTACTGCATGTTATACTGAATCATGCCGAAATGTGTTGTTTTACACTAATCTTCTGAGTTTTGGCAAGAAACTCTGTTACAGTAATGAATTAATTTTTACTGAAAGTTATGTTTTTCTGCTTAATTCACTACTTGCAGCGTTGCTCATTTGGGTCAAGTGCTGTCCAACAATCGGGAAATCTAAGTTTTACTGCATGTTATACTGAAACATGCAAACATTTGTGTTGTGTCTCACTAATTTGCTTAATTTTTGGCAAGAAAGTCTGTTATATTCATGAAATTGATGAGTTTTTACTGAAAATTGTGTTTTCTGCTTAACTTTCTCCCTGCAGCGTTTTCTGCTCATTTGGCCACAAGTGCTGTCCACAAACGGGAAATCCAAGTTTTACTGCATGTTATAGGCTACTAAAACATGCCAAAATGTGTTGTGTCACACTAATATGCTGATGTTAGGCAAGAAAGTCTGTTATATTAATGAAATTGATGAATTTTTACTGAAAGTTGCGTTTTTCTGCTTAACTCTGCTCCTGCAGTGTTTTTCCTCATTTTTGAGGAAAATCTTTTATTTACTTCATGTTATACTGAAACATGCCAAAATGTGTTGTTTCACTATTAGCTGCTTATTTTGGGCAAGAAAGTCTGTTATATTTATGAAACTGATGAATTCTTCCTGAAAGTTGTGTTTTTCTGCTTCACTCTGTTCCTGCAGTGTTTTTTGGTCATTTGGGAGGAAAATCTATAATTTACTTCATGTTATACTGAAACATGCCAAAATGTGTTGTTTCATTATAAGCTGCTTATTTTTGGCAAGAAAGTCTGTTATATTTATGAAATTGATGAATTTTTACTGAAAGTTGTGTTTTTCTGCTTACTTGTCTACTTGCAGGGTTTCTGCTCATTTGGGTCAAGTGCTGTCCAAAAACAGGAAATCTTACGGGGCGTTCACACCGAAAGCATCGCAAATTTTTTGCGCGATGATATTACATACAAAGTCAATGTAAAGACGCGAATTGACGCTGCATCGGGGTGAGCATAGAGCGGCGTCAAGCGGCGACCGTTTCCAGCGAAAAATCGCTCGCCGCTCGACGCTTGACGCTCGAGTTGAAATAATTGAACTTTTCGAGCGAGCGAGCGTGTTGACGCGCCCGGGCAGCCTATCAGCGTGGAGATCGTCACTGTCGCAGAGCATTCTGGGGTTTGGGCGGACTACCGGTCTTCACTCGGCAAAAATGGAGGAAAAGGTGATCATGGCGGTCGCTGCTCACCCAGAGCTGTATGATGTGTCCTGTCCTTTATACAAGGACAGACGCAGAAAGGACCAGGCCTGGGTGAGCATAAGCCAGCAGCTGGGAGAACCAAGTAAGTTTTTTCTCTCTCTTTCTCGTATTGCATCACTTTTTTTCAGGCTGTTGCACTGTTGAAGTTACAACTGCATAACCCCAGCATGGCTGGCTTTACTGACATAACTTCACCTGTCTTCTTCATTCAAAATGAATAAAGGCAGCTATTTAAAATGAATTGATTTACGTGCATTATGTTTTTACAGCTGAAAGGTGTAAAACAAAATGGAGAGAGAGAAAAAAGCTCCCCAAAAGTGGGGCAGCAGCAGGGACAGGAAGGAAGTGGAAGTACCTGGGGGTCCTTTCTTTCCTCGACCCCTTTATTGCTCCACGGGCAACAAGTGGGAACATGGAGCAGGGGGTCGAGGAGGATTGGACCCCCCAGAGTAGGGAGTCAGAGGAAGAAGGAGAGACAGCAGGCCCGTCCCAGAGAGGTTTGTTTAAAAAATACACCATCATGTAGGAGGATGCCTGCTGTCAGACTCAGCAAATATATTTATTTTTCACAGCCTCAACTGATCAACATTTAAAAAAAAAATGTGGACACTTGGTATTACTGTGACTGAACTGATTTGAGTGTATTATTATGTGTTTGTAAAATTCATACATTTTTGTCATAAATGCAGAAGAAGAATTTCCTGAGGAGGAGCCTGCTGTCTCCACACCGGCTCCACCAACTTCACCGGCCCCATTAACTTCCCCGACTCCCGGCCCTTCTTCTTCTGCCCCTGCTGCTGCCCCCGCTTCATTGTTGACACCTCGGAGTGGTATGTACATGACAAATTTTGGCCTTTTATTTTTTTTTTACATCAGGTGCAAAGATTTTGCATCATCACACACACATTGATTTTATGCATTGTGTTTCTTTGACATTCAGGAAGGAAGAGAACCAAAAGGGTGCAGGAGGATGAGGACCGCAGAAACATGAAGATCCAGAGGCTGCTCCTGGAAGAACTCCAGGAAATACGCAACCAGAGGCTGCAGCCGAACCAGCAGGACCAGCCTCATCCTCCTGCACCACAACCTGTCCGCTCCGAGGATCAATTATTCCTCGATAGCCTCGCTCCTTCCAAGGAGAAATTGGAGCCCCAGGTGAAGGCCCTAGTAAAATTCCAAATTCATAAACTTATTTATGAAGCTAGCACAGTTGTGCTCAATCTGGAACCAGCCGAGTAGCTTATTAGCTCGTGGGGTTCCAATATCTGCAGGGAACGAGCTGGCTATCGGGAAATAGTGGCCCCAAGTATGTGTCCCTGAGGCTCTTCCGTTTTTTTTTTTTTTTTTTTTTTATTAAAGAATTTAATATTTTTATATGATTTCGATTATTTTTAAACATATTTTTCTAATAAATGTATTAACTGCATTGCTTTTGCTGTCTTTTATCATATCTCTATAGACAATTATCAGACTTAAGATTTGTTATATAAGTAAATATGTTTATAAAAAAGTCTATGACCACTTGATTTTAATTTCCAAAACTGCCAAGGGTCAGACATTCAACCTGGATCTGTCATAAAAACACAACAAATTTAATAATAAGCAGAAACAGTATGGCTGCTTCTGCAGAAGTTGCCTTTAAAGTGAGTTCTAGCCTACATTACAGATGCAGGACATGCAGAAGCTGTTTGACTATTCCTTTTTATTGATACCTGTGATTTCCTGGATGAAAAGGGGAGAGCTGGAGATGTTGAGTGGATCTTGAAGAAAGAGGAGTTGATGCAGAGGACGATGGGACAAACAGAAGAATCCTGACCATTGCTGCTGTGCAGGAGAGGGCAATGAGGAGGGTTGTGATGTTTTAAAAATGACAGCTGACATCAAGAACGTAACAGAAATTGCTTTTGGCAGACATATTGCCATTTTATCAATGATTAGTTTTTGAAAATTAACTAGCTATGTTACTGTTTTTTATAAATAAAAGATTATGCAATTTTTAATATTAATTACAACATAATAGGCCTGTCACGATAATAAATTCTGCTGGACGATAATTGCGCTACAAATATTGCAGATAATATTATTGTCTATATTATTTTGGCACAGTTTTTTAAGTTAATGCAATGATAAAATATGGCACAATAGCAATAAAGTTTAATTTTTCAAGACTGGAATGTCAAAGCTTTAAAATAGCTCTATTAGACAAATGCACAGAGTGAACTCCTCTCATCCAGTGTGTATGTTAGAGAGAGGAGGAGGAGGAAAACAAACACGCACATACCTGTCAGCACATCAAGGCCGGCAAAATTAATGAGCTTGTTTTTATTCATTCATTAAATGATTTATTGATTGTGACAGGCCTACAACCTAAATTGTAATTACATCTGCTAAAAGGCTATATAATACATAAAACATGCCGTGCTGACATTCATGCTTTAATTTTATTTCTGGGACTGTGTAGAGATTCTGCAGGACGTTTGCTCTTTAGGATGTTTGGGTGGCTCTGAAAAGAGCCGTTGGAGGTGTGCTCATGCACTAAATGTTGGCCTGCCACTGGACTGCTCCCTCTGCAGAGAAGTAGGACGAGAAGGTTTGTCGCGTCATCGTCCGCCATTATCATTTCATCATATCATTTCATCGTTGAACATGGCTCCGATTACCACCATCGCTGCTCTTCACCTGCTGTGGAGAAGTCAGCTGCGGGCTAGGCGCCGACGCCGGTACTGGATGCATGCTACCCTACTAAAACATGCCAAAATGTCTTGTGTCACAGTAATCTGCTGATTTTAGGCAAGAAAGTCTGTTACATTAATGAAATTGATGGATTTTTACTGCAAGTTGTGTTTTTCTGGTTAATTCACTATTTGCAGCGTTTATGCTCATTTGGGTCAAGTGCAGTCCAAAAACGGGAAATCAATGTATTAGCCTACTGCATGTTATACTGAACCATGCCGACATGTGTTGATTCACACTGACCTGCTGATTTTTGGCAAGAAAGTCTGTTATATTTACGAAATTGATGAATTTTGACTGGAAGTTGTGTTTTTCTGCTTAATTCACTATTTGCAGCGTTTCTGCTAATTTGGGCAGAAGTGCTGTCAGAAAAACGGGAAATCTATGTTTTACTGCATGCCAAAATGTTTTGTTTTAAACTGATCTGCTGATTTTTGGCAAGACAGTATTTTATTTTTATGTAATTGATGAATTTTTACAGAAAGTTGTGTTTTTTTGCTTAATTTTCTATTTGCAGCGTGTCTGCTCATTTGGGTCAAGTGCCGTCCAAAAACGGGAAATCTATGTTTTACTGCATGTTATACTGAATCATGCTGAAATTTGTTGATTCACACTAATCTGCTGTTTTTTGGCAATAAAATCTGTTATATTAATGAAATTGATGAATTTTCTTATTCTTGAAATAAGCTAAATCAAAGAGCAGAACACAAAATTTAAGTAAACTTTTCTTAAAAATTACTTTTCTATGCTTGTCATGAGCAAACTTTTCTCAAATTCAGGGCAATTTTATTTAGTTTAAAGACAGATTCCATCTAAATTTATAAGCTAGTTTTAAGAATTCTAGCCAAGCAAAATTGCTTACCCCATTGGAAGATTTTTTTGCTCAAAACAAGAAAATTGTAACAAATTTAAGGATATTTTGCTAATTTTTAGTAGGGCTGTTTTTGCAGTGAACATACCCCTTTTGGGTGCTGGGTAAGGGGCAGCTGGGTGAGGGGGAGCTGGATGAGGGGCAGCTCAGCAAGGGGGAGCTGCTACAGAGCTGGAGCAGAACTGCTGGATCTCCATAACCAATCAGGCAGTGTCTGGCGTCCGGGGAAGAACCTGTCAAAGTCAAACTTTATTATAAAAAATCACAGGGCAAATATGAATAGCTCAAGTTGTGAGGTCACTACAGAAGAGCAACATAAACGTATGCTTGCCTTGCGCTGGTTGATTTGAGGTATCACCAGTTGTCGTCCAAGCTCCTCCATGAACAGTCTTCTTCTGTTGCACATCCATTTCGACAGTGGGCAATGTGGGGGCTTCTTCAGAGGAAGAATTAGCATGTGGTCTGTATGTTGGATCCATCACCTCATCATTGTTTTCCTCCTCTTCTGAGCATGAATCCTCATCAGTTGATTCTTCCTCCTCAGCTGATTCCTCCTTCTCTTCTTCAGCATTTTCCTCCCGATCATTTGTCTCCACAACTTCATTAAAAATTAGGTCATGAACCTCCTGTGCCGTATACCGCTTCTGCCTCATCATTTTGCTGCCTGTCTCTCTCAGAGTAAAATGTAAAATGCCCCGAAATCTGTGAGAAAAGACCTGATTGTTTTTTCTTTATATTTTTTGTTGTCTTGACCATCGCTTGCCCCCAACACATCAAAGGGTGTGCCCCCAACACATCAAAGGGTGTGAGCGCGCATGTGTGTGTGTCTGTGTGTCAGTGCACTTGTGTCTGTTTGCGTGTGTGCATGTGCGTGTGTGTCTGTGTGTGCACAGGTGTGTGTGTGTTTGTGTGTGTGAATGCACTTGTGTTTGTTTGTTTGTGCGCGTGTGTGTGCGTGTGTGTCTGTGCTGTTGGGGCGGGCAGTATGGCATGACAATTTGCCCCATTGCACCCCTTGTGCTGTGGGGTATTTTTGGACCCCAGAGGATGACGAACGTTACTAAATTTAAAAAAACACTCATAATTAAATCAAATTACTTTAAATTTATTTTAGTTGTGTAGATCATAGCATTAATAAACCCCCGTTATTTTCAGACCATTTGATGAAAAAACAAGCATGTTATGACAGAAAAAGTTTTTGTTTGGGGTCCAAAATGACCCCAGGACATCATAAGGGTTAAACATGCCAAAATGTGTTGTGTAACACTAAGCTGCTGATTTTAGGCAAGAAAGTCTGTTATATTAATGAAATTGATGAATTTTTACTGGAAGTTGTGTTTTTCTGCTTTATTCGCTATTTGCAGAATTTCTGCTAATTTGGGCAGAAGTGCTGTCAGAAAAACGGGGAATCTATGTTTTGCTGCATGTTATACCGAATCATGCCAAAATGTGTTGTGTCACACTAATTTGCTGGTTTTGGGCAAGAAAGTCTGTTATTTTTATGAAATTGATGGATTTTTACTGCAAGTTGTGTTTTTCTGCTTAACTGTCACTCCTCTGCAGCGTTTCTGCTCATTTGGGCAGTAGTGCTGTCCACGATCGGGAAATCTATGTTTTACTGCATGTTATACTGAATCATGCCAAAATGTGTTGTGTCTCACTAATCTGCTGTTTTTTGGCCATAAACTCTGTTATATGAATGAAATTGATGGATTTTTACTGCAAGTTGTGTTTTTCTGCTTAACTTTCTCTCTGCAGCGTTTCTGCTCATTTGGGCAGAATTGCTGTCTAAAAACGGGAAGTCTATATTTTAATGCATGTTATACTAAAACATGCCAAAATTCGTTGAGTCACACTAATCTGCTGATTGTTGGCAAGAAAGTCTGTAAAATGAAATTGATGAATTTTTACTGCAAGTTGTGTTTTTCTGCTTAACTTTCTCTCTGCAGCGTTTCTGCTCATTTGGGCAGAATTACTGTCCAAAAACGGGAAGTCTATATTTTACTGCATGTTATACTAAAACATGCCAAAATTCGATGAGTCACACTAATCTGCTGATTGTTGGCAAGAAAGTCTGTTATAACAATGAAATTGATGAGTTTTTACTGCAAGTTGTGTTTTTCTGCTTGATTTACTATTTGCAGCGTTTCTGCTCATTTGGATCAAATGCTGTCCAAAAACAGAGAATCTATGTCTTCCTGCATGTTATACCGAATCATGCCAAAATGTGTTGTGTCACACTAATTTGCTGGTTTTGGGCAAGAAAGTCTGTTATTTTTATGAAATTGATGGATTTTTACTGCAAGTTGTGTTTTTCTGCTTAATTTACTATTTGCAGCGTTTCTGCTCATTTGGATCAAATGCTGTCCAAAAACGGAGAATCTATGTCTTGCTGCATGTTATACCGAATCATGCCAAAATGTGTTGTGTCACACTAATTTACTGGTTTTGGGCAAGAAAGTCTGTTATTTTTATGAAATTGATGAATTTTTACTGCAAGTTGTGTTTTTCTGCTTAATTCGCTATTTGCAGCGTTTCTGCTCATTTGGGTGAAGTTCTGTCCAAAAACGGGAAATCTAAGTTTTACTGCATGTCATACTAAAACATGCCGAAATGTGTTGTGTCAAACTAAGCCGCCTTTTTTTGGCCATAAACTCTGTTATTTGAATGAAATTGATGGATTTTTACTAAAAGCTGTGTTTTTCTGCTGAATTCGCTATTTGCAGCGTTTCTGCTCATTTGGGTGAAGTTCTGTCCAAAAACGGGAAATCTAAGTTTTACTGCATGTTATACTAAAACATGCCGAAATGTGTTGTGTCACAATAATCTGCTGTTTTTTGGCCATAAACTCTGTTATATGAATGAAATTGATGGATTTTTACTGCAAGTTGTGTTTTTCTGCTTAACTTACTCTCTGCAGCGTTTCTGCTCATTTGGGCAGAATTGCTGTCTAAAAACGGGAAGTCTATATTTTAATGCATGTTATACTAAAACATGCCAAAATTCGTTGAGTCACACTAATCTGCTGATTGTTGGCAAGAAAGTCTGTTATAATGAAATTGATGAATTTTTACTGCAAGTTGTGTTTTTCTGCTTAACTTTCTCTCTGCAGCGTTTCTGCTCATTTGGGCAGAAGTGCTATCCAAAAACGGTAAATCTATGTTTTACTGTATGTTATACTAAAACGTGCCAAAATGTGTTGTGTCACACTAATCTGCTGTGTTTTGGCCATAAACTCTGTTATATGAATGAAATTGATGGATTTTTACTGCAAGTTGTGTTTTCTGTTTAACTTTCTCTCTGCAGCGTTTCTGCTCATTTGGGTGAAGTTCTGTCCAAAAACGGGAAATCTAAGTTTTACTGCATGTCATACTAAAACATGCCGAAATGTGTTGTGTCAAACTAAGCCGCCTTTTTTTGGCCATAAACTCTGTTATTTGAATGAAATTGATGGATTTTTACTAAAAGCTGTGTTTTTCTGCTGAATTCACTATTTGCAGCGTTTCTGCTCATTTGGGTGAAGTTCTGTCCAAAAACGGGAAATCTAAGTTTTACTGCATGTCATACTAAAACATGCCGAAATGTGTTGTGTCAAACTAAGCCGCCTTTTTTTGGCCATAAACTCTGTTATTTGAATGAAATTGATGGATTTTTACTAAAAGCTGTGTTTTTCTGCTGAATTCGCTATTTGCAGCGTTTCTGCTCATTTGGGTGAAGTTCTGTCCAAAAACGGGAAATCTAAGTTTTACTGCATGTTATACTAAAACATGCAGAAATGTGTTGTGTCACAATAATCTGCTGATTTTGGGCCATAAACTCTGTTATATGAATGAAATTGATGGATTTTTACTACAAGTTGTGTTTTTCTGCTTAACTTTCTCTCTGCAGCGTTTTTCTGCTCATTTGGGCAGAATTGCTGTCCAAAAACGGAAAGTCTATATTTTACTGCATGTTATACTAAAACATGCCAAAATTCGTTGAGTCACACTAATCTGCTGATTGTTGGCAAGAAAGTCTGTTATAATAATGAAATTGATGGATATTTACTGCAAGTTGTGTTTTTCTGTTTAACTTTCTCTCTGCAGCGTTTCTGCTCATTTGGGCAGAAGTGCTATCCAAAAACGGTAAATCTATGTTTTACTGCATGTTTTACTGAATCATGCCGACATGTGTTGTGTCACACTAATCTGCTGTGTTTTGGCCATAAACTCTGTTATATGAATGAAATTGATGGATTTTTACTACAAGTTGTGTTTTCTGCTTAACTTTCTCTCTGCAGCGTTTCTGCTCATTTTTGTGAAGTTCTGTCCAAAGACGGGAAATCTAAGTTTTACTGCATGTCATACTAAAACATGCCGAAATGTGTTGTGTCAAACTAAGCCGCCTTTTTTTGGCCATAAACTCTGTTATTTGAATGAAATTGATGGATTTTTACTAAAAGCTGTGTTTTTCTGCTGAATTCGCTATTTGCAGTGTTTCTGCTAATTTGGGCAGAAGTGCTGTCCAAAAACGGGAAATCTAAGTTTTACTGCGTGTTTTACTGAATCATGCCAAAATGTGTTGTGTCACACTATTCTGCTGATTTTTAGCAAGAAAGTCTGTCATAATTTTGAAATTGATGAATTTTGACTGGAAGTTACGTTTTTCTGCTTAATTCACTACTTGCAGCGTTTTTGCTCATTTGGGTCAAGTGCTGTCCAAAATCGGGAAATCTAACGTTTACTGCATGTTATACTGAATCATGCAAAAATGTGTTTATTCACACTGATCTGCTGTTTTTTGGCAAGAAAGTCTGTTATATGAATGAAATTGATGGATTTTTACTAAAAGCTGTGTTTTTCTGCTTAATTCACTATTTGCAGCGTTTCTGCTAATTTGGGCAGAAGTGCTCTCCAAAAACAGGAAATGCAAGTTTTACTGCATGTTTTACTGAATCATGCCAAAATGTGTTGTGTCACACTAATCTGCTGATTTTTGGCAAGAAAGTCTGTCATAATTATGAAATTGATTAATTTTGACTGGAAGTTGCGTTTTTCTGCTTAATTCACTACTTGCAGCGTTTCTGCTCATTTGGGTCAAGTGCTGTCCAAAATCGGGAAATCTAAGGTTGACTGCCTGTTATACTGAAACATGCCAAAATGTGTTGTGTCACACTAATCAGCTGATTTTTGGCAAGAAACTCTGTTATATGAGTGAAATTGATGGATTTTTACTGCAAGTTGTGTTTTCTGCTTAACTTTCTCTCTGCAGCGTTTCTGCGTATTTGGCAGAAGTGCTGTCTAAAAACGGGAAAAGGACTGCATGTTATACTAAAACATGCTAAAATGTGTCGTGTCACACTAAGCTGCTGATTTTTGGCAAGAAAGTCTGTTATATTACTGAAATTGATGAATTCTTGCTGGAAGTTGTGTTTTTTCTGCTTAATTCACTATTTGCAGCGTTTCTGCTCATTTGGGTCAAATGCTGTCCAAAAACGGGGAATCTCTGTTTTGCTGCATGTAATACCGAATCATGCCAAAATGTGTTGTGTCACACTAATCTGCTGTTTTTTGGCCATAAACTCTGTTATATGAGTGAAATTGATGGATTTTTACTGCAAGTTGTGTTTTCTGCTTAACTTTCTTTTTGCAGCGTTTCTTTCTGCTCATTTGGGCAGAAGTGCCTTCCAAAAACGGGATATGTATGTTTTACTGCAAGTTATACTGAATAATGCCAAAATGTGTTGTGTCACACTAATCTGCTGGTGTTGGGCAAGAAAGTCTGTTATATTTATGAAACTGATTAATTTTGTCTGAAAGTTGTGTTTTTCTGCTTAAATCACTATTTGCAGCGTTTCTGCTCATTTGGGTCAAATGCTGTCCAAAAACGGGAAATCTATGTTTTACTGCATGTTATATTGAAACATGCCAAAATGTGTTGTGTCACAATAATTTGCTGATTTTTGGCAAGAAAGTCTGTTATTTTTATGAAATTGATTAATTTTGTCTGAAAGTTGTGTTTTTCTGCTTAATTCACTACTTGCAGCGTTTCTGCTCATTTGGGTCAAGTGCGGTCCAAAAACGGGAAATCTATGTTTTATTGCATGTTATACTGAATCATGCCAAAATGTGTGGTGTCACACTAATCTGCTGATTTTTGGCAAGAAAGTCTATTATAATTACGAAATTGATGAATTTTTACTGAAAGTTGAAATTTTCTGCAGCGTTTCTGCTCATTTGGGTCAAGTGTTGTCAAAAAACGGTAAATCTATGTTTTACTGCATGTAATAATGAATCATGCCAAAATGTGTGGTGTCACACTAATTTGCTGATTTTTGGCAAGAAAGTCTGTTATATTTATGAAATTGATTAATTTTGTCTGAAAGTTGTGTTTTTCTGCTTAATTCACTACTTGCAGCGTTTCTGCTCATTTGGGTCGTGCTGTCCAAAAATCATGAAAGCTATGTTTTACTGCATGTCATACTGAATCATACCAAAATGTGTTGTGTCACACTAATTTGCTGATTTTTGGCAAGAAAGTCTATTTATGAAATTGATGAATTTTGTCTGAAAGCTGTGTTTCTCTGCTTAATTCACTACTTGCAGCGTTTCCGCTCATTTGGGTCAAGTGTTGTCAAAAAACGGTAAATCTCTGTTTTACTGCATGTTATACTGAAACATGCCAAAATGTGTTGTGTCACACTAAGCTGTTGATTTTAGGCAAGAAAATATGTTATATTTTTATGTAGGTGATTAATTTCACTGCAAGTTGTGTTTGTCTGCTTAATTCACTACTTGCAGCGTTTCCGCTCATTTGGGTCAAGTGCTGTCCAACAACGGGGAATCTATGTTTTACTGCGTATTATTCTGAATCATGCCAAAATGTTTTGTGTCACACTAATCTGCTGATTTTTGGCAAGAAAGTCTATTATAATTACGAAATTGATGATTTTTTACTGAAAGTTGAATTTTTCTGCAGCGTTTCTGCTCATTTGGGTCAAGTGTTGTCACAAAACGGGAAATCTATGTTTTACTAAATGTTATACTGAAACATGCCAAAATGTGTTGTGTCACACCAATATGCTGATTTAGGCAAGAAAGTCTGTTATATTTATGAAATTGATTAATTTTGTCTGAAAGTTGTGTTTTTCTGTTTAATTCACTTACTTGCAGCGTTTCTGCTCATTTGGGCAGAAGTGCTGTCCAAAAACGGGATATCTATAATTTACTGCATGTTATACTGAAACATGCCAAAATGTGTTGTGTCACACTAATTTGCTGATTTTTGGCAAGAAAGTCTGTTATATTTATGAAACTGATGAATTCTTAGTAAAAGTAGTTTTTTTCTGCTTAACTCTGTTCCTGTAGTGTTTTTGCTCATTTGGGAGGAAAATCTATATTTTACTTCATGTTATACTGAAACATGCTAAAATGTATTGTTGCACTTATCTGCTTATTTTGGGCAAGAAAGTCTGTTATATATATGAAACTGATGAATTCTTACTGAAAGTTGTGTTTTTATGCTTAACTCTGTTCCTGCAGTGTTTTTTGCTCATTTGGGAGGAAATCTATATTTTACTGCATGTTATACTGAAACATGCCAAAATGTGTTGTTTCACACTGCTCTGCTTATTTATTTATTTATTTTTTAAGCTTCTTTTTATTGAGGTTCTGGTATTCAACATTGCAATTCAGTTAACAAAGCTAGAACCCCGTTTTTCTTTTTTAACAAACAATCTTTACAGAACAAGAACAAATGGCAGCAGGACACCTTTAAACCAGACATAATACAAAATAAGTAATAAAATAAAATAAAAATAATTTAAAAAATAATAATGATGATAATAAAGACGACAAGGACAAAAAAGCAACAAGACCTGGTCAAGACAGAACACAGATATCACCAGTTGGTATGGGATGTCCAGCATTCTCCTGGTTGCCATTATGTTCATCATGCTAACCATTTAGAGAAAAAGTCCGTCCATCAGGGTCCACTTTCTCCAAGACTGGTTGCCAGATTTTGACAAATCCCTGAACATTGTCATGGAGAGTGTAGGTCAGTTTTTCCAAGGGAAGAACTCTCAGTATTTCCTTATACCAGTCATCCAGTGTAAGGGTGTCCTTAGAGATCCAGAAGTTAAGAATGGTCTTTCTTGCTAAGTACAGATGGATTCCAACCAGTTTAGCATTTTGAGTGTTCCTTACATTGGCTGGTTTAGCTGCTAGGATGCACTGCAAGGCTGACAGGTCCAAGTTATATCCAATCAAAGTAATCACCTCCTCTTTCACCTCTGCCCAGAACTTTTGTATCTTTGCACATTTCCAAAACATATGTGCATATGTTCCTGCTTCTGTATCACATTTATGGCAGTTAGAAGAGCCCAGGCCCAACCTTCCTCTCAATAGTGGTGTAAAATGAAGTTTATGTAGTATTTTAAATTGTCTCTCTCTATCATTGTTACAACTCAGGATTTTAAGTGTATTTTCTATAATTGCTGTCCAGATATCCTCATCTATCTGGCATCCTAAATCACTCTGCCATTGCCTACGAATATGATCAGTAGAACAGTTAGAGTTTAGGCCTAGGGTCTCATAAACTCGGGAGATGAATCTCTTTGGCATAGGTTGTTTAAGTATGTTCTCCAAAAACGACACATTATGGGCCTGAATGTTTTTTGGTATATAATGTCTTACTTGCAGATATCGATAAAAATGAGACTGATGTAAAGAATATTTATTTTTCAGGCCTTCAAATGACTCCATTGTTCCACCTTCATAAAGTTTAACAAGCTGATCGAGACCCTTTTCCTGCCAGAGCTTAAATATTGAGTCCTGACATGAAGGGGGGAAATCTGGGCTCTTTCATATAGGGGCCAAGAGTGAGAAACGATCTTTAAGTTTAAAGAAAACCATAATCTTATACCAGGTGTTTAATGTGTTCCTTACCAATAAAGTTATTTTGTACCTCCAGCCTTGCCTTGTTATATTTTATAAAAGAACAGTTCTTCAGTTCTAGTAAGCCACAATTTCTAGCCTCTATATCAATCCAAGTGTTTGTAATGTCTGGATTCACCCATTCATATACGTACCTAATTTGTGCCGCCCAGTGGTATAACCGCAAACAAGGGACCCCCAGTCCACCCTGTTCTTTGCTTCTCTGTAGTTTACCTATTTTTACTCTAACCTATTTTCCTTGCCAAATAAACTGGGTAAAAATGCCGTCCAAATCTGCAAAAAAACTGTTGGGAATTGAGTTCAGCAACATCTGCAAAGGGTACAAGACTCTGGGTAATATATTCATTTTAAGAACGCTTATTCTACCCAGCCAGGATACAGGTAGGGTTCCCCATCTGTGTAGGTCATCTTTAATATGTGTTATGATTGGCTTAATATTAAGCTTGACCAGTTTTTTCAGAGACGGACAAACTCTTATTCCCAGATATGTTATCTCCTTGTGGGACCACTGAAAGGGGAAGCCACTGGGCGGGGCACAGCATGTCATGGCACCAATAGGCATGGCTTCTGTCTTCAACAAGTTAACTTTAAAGCCTGAAATATGTCCAAACTGATGTAAGCATTCAAGTATACACGATATGGTGGTATCTATGTCAACTAAATATAGCAGGACGTCGTCCGCATACAGAGAAATTTTGTGTATTGTGCCTTTAACATCAAAGCCTTTGCATCAATCAAGTTGATCTAATTAGCTCTGCTAGACGCTCAATGGCGAGCGCAAATAGAAGGGGACTCAATGGGCACCCTTGACGGGTACCACGCTCTAATGCGAATGGTTCAGAGCAGTAAGAGTTGGTTATTACTGATGCTTTAGGGGAACAATATAACAACTTTACCCAATCAATAAATCCTGTACCTATTTCAAATTTCCCCATTGTATAAAACAAGAAGGGCCATTCAACCCTGTCAAATGCCTCTAATGAGTCCAAAGATACTACTAGGCCCTGAATTTCGTTGTCTCTGGCCAGTTGTATTATATTCAGAAGCCTCCTGATGTTGTTTGAGGAATTCCTTCCTTTAATAAAACCTGTTTGATCAGGCTTCACCAAAGTTGGTATTAGTGGTTCAAGCCTCAAAGTTAAGATCTTGGCTAAAATCTTTGCATCTACATTAATAAGTGACACAGGCCTATAAGAAGCTGGGTCCTCAGGATCCTTGTTTTTTTCAAGATCAGACTAATACTGGCTAATGACATGGTTTCAGGTAGATGACGGGCTGTATCAAAGCTATAGGCTAGTTGTATGTTCTGGCCAGATGCTGAGCGAGCTTGTCCTTAAAAGCCTTGAACCATTCCACCGGCATCCCATCGGGGCCTGGGGATTTGCCACTGCGCATCAGGGCAATTGCCTCTACAATTTCCTTCTCATGAACAGGCTTGTCCAGTAATTTCTGCTGCTCTACAGTCAGTGTTGGTAATTTAATTTTTGCAAAGAATTTGTCAAGAGCTTCTTTAGTATTATTGTTGTTAGATTTGTATAATGACTTGTAAAATGAGACAAACACAGAATTTATGTTTTTCCTATCAAAGTGTTTCTTCCCTCCCGGGTCCCTAATCCCTGCTATTGTGTTATAATTTTGTTTTTGATTGAGTAAGCGTGCCAGATATTTACTAAGTTTTTTTTTCCATATTCGTAAGTCACTGTCTTTGATAAAATAATGATTTGGAGGCCTTCTCATTCATGATTGTATTTCGTGCTGCTTTAATAGTTTGTATCCTGATAAGATTTGTCCTGGTTGGGTTAGATTTGTGAGCAGTTTCTGCTATTTTCAAGTCTGCTTCCAGTTTCCTTTGCTTTGACAGCAATGATTTATTTCGGTGTGACATATATGAAATGGTGAATCCTCTGATATAGGCCTTTGCAGATTCCCAAAGAAATTCAGGATTTGTTTCATTGTTATCGTTTATGTCAAAAAACATTTTTATCTCTGTCTCCATCCGTCTCTTAAATTCTTTGTCATTTAGTAAATATGATGGAAATCGCCACCTTTGCCTGCCTAAGATGGTTTCACTAACAGTCAGCTCTAAATAGACTGGAGCATGATCACTGATATGGATAGACCCTATATTACAAGCAGTCACCTGTCCTATGATTTGTGGTGGTATGAAGAAATAATCAATACAGGAGTATGAATTGTGTGGGTTAGAGTAAAACGTGAAATCTCTTACTGACGAATTTACAGTTCTCCATATATCTGTCAAATTAATATCATCGAGTATTTTAGCCAGAGGAGCGCCTGTGCTTGTTTGTCTATAGATATTCGTTACAGATCTGTCTAATTTATTGTCTAGGCAGCAATTACAATCACCACCTAACACAGTGAGAGGACAGTGATATTCCTCCAGAACCGATGATATATGAGTCCAAAATGAAGGTGGCGGTGGATTAGGGGCGTATATATTCATCAAAGTAATATGTGTCCTGTATATTGTACCATGAACAAGGACGTATCTGCCCTCTGGATCTGTTGTACAGACGTTGAGAACAAATGGTATGGTTTTATGAATTAGGATAGCAACTCCTCTGCTATTGGAGGTAAATTATGAAAAATAGGCCTGACCTACCCAGTCCCATTTGAGTTTCATGTGTTCTTTCTCTACTAAATGTGTTTCTTGCAAAAAGGCTATTTGTACTTTGTCCTTTATTAGAAAACCTAATATTTTCTTACGTTTTATCGGATGATGAATGCCGTTTACATTAAATGTACAGAGTTTAATACTATTAAGCCCCAACATTTACCACATTTCACTGGTATCACAGAAAGATACTGTCCTTGTAATGGGGAATTGGGCACCTGTGTCAAATGACCCTCCTCTATCTGATTTATACAAAGATTTCCTTCTGGTGATGGGAAACAGAAATAAACATGCAAGTACATCTGACAACAAAAAAAAAAAACTTAAACACACAAACAACTGCTGCCACAGTGACCACTCTATTGGGCACATGTGAGACACTCTGCTTATTTTTGGCAAGAAAGTCTGTTTTATTTATTAAACTGATGAATTCTTACTGAATGTTTTGTTTTTCTGCTTAACTTTGTTCCTGCACGTGTTTTTCTCTCATTTGGGAGGAAAATCTTTATTTTATCGCATGTCATACCTGACACAATGTCTTGTTTCACACGAATATGATAATTTTTGGCAAAAAAGTCTTTTTTTGTTTGAACCTGATGTATTTGTTTTACCCTAAATTGCACCAAGCATATAAAATCTATTTAAAGGATGGGATAAGTCTCCAAATGAGCAAAAAACACTGAAATACAGAAATACAAATACATCAGTTTCATAAATATAAGAGACTTTCTTGCCAAAAATAAGCAGATTAGTGTGAAACAGCACATTTTGGCATGTTTCAGTAAAACTTGCAGTAAAATAGAGATTTTCCTCCCAAATGAGCAAAAACACTGCAGGAACAGAGTCAAGCAGAAAAACACAACTTTCTGTAAGAATTCATTAGTTGCATAAATATAACAGACTTTCTTGCCAAAAATAAGCAGAGTAGTATCAAACAATACATTTTGGCATCGTAGAACATGCAGTAAAACGTAGATTTTCCTTTCCAGGACAGCACTTGTCCCCAAATGAGCAGGAAACACTGCAGGAACAGAGTTAAAGCAGAAAAACACAACTTTCAGTAACAATTCATCAGTTTCATAAATATTAAGTTTAACTTAGATTTGATAGAATAATGTTATGTATTCAAATAAGTGATGTCTTGGCTTGACAGTGCTTAACTTTCTTCTTGCACCTTTTAAGGCTCTTTTTGAGACATATGCCATCCTTTAAATAGATAATATATGCTTGCTGCATTTTAGACTAAACCATGTCAAAATGTTTCATTTTCAGAGATATCTGCTTATTTTTGATAGAATAATGTTCAGATTCAGATTAATGTTAAGATTCATAAAACATCTTTAGTCCTGAATTGTGTTTCTGTGCTTAATTCTCTCCTTTTTTCATCAAGGTCTTGTTATTGAAAGTTTTCAATATACAAAATAAAAAATAATTACAAAGTGTATAGAAGAAATGCAAATACAAACTGTCAAAATTAAAAACAAAAACAACGACAGACTAAAGAAAAAGTCCCACCCATTAACCCACTGGACAGATAATATATCATATTAATCAGTCATCTCACATTACCACTAGCCAGCACAGAAACAAGTGTAAAACATGATGGGATTATACTTTCCACTCCTAACTAACTGTAAATTCTTTGTATAATTTTTGTCCAATTATCCTCTGAGATCTGCTCATTTAAGCCCCCCTCCCACTTGCTCTTAAGTTCAATTAAATTTGCTGAATAATGAAGATTAAGAAGGTTATGTACCCTACCTATCACCTGCTTCAAGTCTGTTCTTAGCTTAAAATTTGAGTCTAACAAGGGTGTTGAAGAGTATAGGGGAAAACCATTTAAGTGTGAGGCAGCAAAGGTCTGAAGCTGAAACACTTCTTGAAGTGTTTAAGACTCATTTGGAGACATATGCCATCCTTTAAATAGATTTCATAAGCTTGATGCATTTCAGAGTAAAACATGTCAAAATGTTGCTGCTTTAGAGATATCTGTTTACTGATGAAAAAATTATTTGATGTATTCATAAAAACTGATATCTTTTTCCTGACACTAGTGTTTCTGTGCTTAATTCTCTCCTTGACGTGTGTTTTGGAAACACCTGCTGTCTGAAAAGTGATTTCATATGCTTGGTGCATTTTAGGGTAAGGGTTACCCTACCCCAGTGGTTCCGAAACTGGGGTATGTGTACCCCCAGGGGTACGCGAAGTGATGTAGGGGGTAGGTGAGAAACTGTCAGGTCTAAACAGTTGTTTCAGTAGTTCAAGTTCAAACTGATAATTGTTTGTATTGTGAGCTTTGATAAAAGCCTGAAGTGTTGGAAGAGAGGCTGAGGCATCTTGGAAAAGGAAATCTGTCCTAAATTATCAAAGATTCTTAAAATAACATACAGTAAGTTCAGTCAGACAGCCTTTTCATTAAAGCTTCAAGTTCATTAATGAAACTGTTTCAGAAATGTAAATTTCTTTTTCAAAAGTGGACTGGTGTTGCCCACTGATATTGCTGGTAACTAAATCTGTTCAGTGAGAAATAATTAACTTTAATAGGTTTTATTTGTATGTTATGCATGTCAGATGTGGGAGGTCGGAGTACAGCAGGCTAAAACATTTATTTATCTCTGTGTTATAAGTGCATGAAAGTTGGGGGTACATGGCTGGAGGTCAAGTGTCTGAAGGGGTACAGGCTGTGAAAAGTTTGGGAACCATTGCCCTACCCTAACCCTCAGGGACATGCAAAGACTTTGAGAGGGGCAGGTGCTCAAAGTAAAAAAGGGAGCACATGGAGCACAAAGTTGAAACGCCATATAGAAACTACATACTTTACAATAACAGGCTGAATTGTAGCAACCCATATTCATAACCAGTGTAACAGAACCACATTGTACCATATCATTGTCAAAACCTCATATATTTGTTAGACGCCAGTGTAAAGCAAAAGTAGTGTATGTTTTACCTGATGGTCTGGGGTACACTGAGCAGCTTCTGCTGAGGGGTTGGTGAGGAGGGTGCTTGTGCTGATATTGTTGAAGGTGGGCTGTATTAATCTGAGTGTGGAAGCTAAAAAGGGCATGTGAGAAATAGCAGCCGATTAGGCAAGTGTTACATGATCATGACAAGATGCAAAGATAAACAGCACTTAAAATGGCTTCCTGTGACTGACCAACCCTACTGTTGTTAGGGACCTTGCATTTCCATTTAAATGAAATTGGAGGACAAAAATAAATCAGTTATGACACCTTTACTTTAATTTCATAGCTTTATTTTTTTATTTCTGACCTCATTAAGCTCCTTTTCTCTTTGTTTGAGTAATCTCTCCTTATGAGGCATCGCTGCATGAAACATGATAGTTAAGCTACACACGCACACACACGCACACACACACCAGAGTCTGGTGTGCAGATTTTTTCCTTCAACTCACTCGTCTGACTCTGCAACATACACGACATGAGACAGAGGATGCCTATTGCTCACCTTCACTTCAGTCATCTTGCAAGAATAATCCGTGCCCAAACTAAACGCTACCGCTGCCAAATCTACTCACCGGAGCAGTTGATTCTCTTGTCTGTCGGCAGCATCGGCAACTTCAATCAGCGCAGCGCTTAGCTGAGGTCAGGGCACGTCAGCTCAGGGCAGGTCAAGCCAGGGCAGGTCATGGATCATGCCCGAACAAGCTAAATCTAAATTATTTTTATTCAATTTAACGTTAAATTATTTTTGAACCATGCAAACAGGTTTTCTCACACACACTTACAAAAAAAAAAAATCATTTTAGCAAAAGGGCACTTTGGGCATTAAGGGGCAAAGGGTCTGGTGCTCCAGCTCTCTCCGCCCCACCTCTGCACGTGCCTGCCTCTTTATTTTGATTTCATAGCTTTATTTTTGACTTCTGACCTCAGTAAGACCAAATAACCGTTTTGACCATGAAGGAAAACATTAATATTGAGCTCCTTTTACCATTTGTTTTAGCCCTCTCTCCTTATGAAGCATCGCTGCAGAATGAAACATGATTGTTAAACTACACACGCACACACACACACACACACACACACACACACACACATACGCGCGCACACGCACACACACCAGAGTCTGGTGTGCATGACTCTGCACATACACCACATGAGACAGAGGATGCTTATTGCTCACCTTCACTTCAGTCATCTTGAAGAATAATTCGTGCCCAAACTAAACCTACTCACCGGAGCAGTTGATTCTCTTGTCTGTCGGCAGCATCGGCAACTTCAATCAGCGCGGTGCTTAGCTGAGGTCAGGGCACGTCAGCTCAGGGCAGGTCATGGATCGTGTGACCGAACAAGCTAAATCTTAATTTTTTTTTAATTTGTTCAATGATATATTAATTTTGGGCCATGCAGACAAGTTTTCTCACACACACTTACAAAAAAAAAAATCATTTTGACAAATGGCACTTTGGGCATCAAGGGGCAAAGGGTCAGGTGCTCCAGCTCTCTCCGCCCCACCCCTGCACCTGCCTGCCTCTTTATTTTAATTTCATAGCTTTATTTTTTATTTCTACGATGGCGTATTAGGGCCACTTAAAGAAATAAAAAAATAAATGTAAACTCAAAAATTTGAGAGAAAAAACTCAACATTTTTTGAGTTTATAAAGTCACAAATTCATGATTTAAAAAAGTCATAAATTTCTGACTTTATAAAGTTGCAAATGTGCGACTTTATACACTCGAAAATTTGCGATTTCGGGTCAATAATTCATCAATAAAACAACATAGTTCCAAACTCGACCCTTCATTTTAATCATTGTGATGAAGACTGTGAGCTACAACCCCCCCCCCAAACGAGCCTCCTATGAGCCAGAAAGCTTCACTTTGTCTAAATACGCTGCCAGTGATGGCTGGCTCGGCGGCTTAGGGACCGATGGCAAGTTATTAAATCGGAGGAATTGTGTGAAAGGATATTGAATAACTTCATCATAATGCCTTCAAAATCACAGCACACATAAATAACTGTAGGATGTTCATAGTACATGTCATAGTTTTCTTCAGGATTGTAAATTAAAATATTTCACAGGATTTTTTTGATTGAAAATAAAGCAAATGCAAAGTTATGAAACCTACCAAGGAAATGATTATAAAACAGGAATGATTGCCCCCCTCTACCTTAAAGTATGGCTCTTACTTTAAAAAAGGTTTTGATTTGATTACAATTATTTTTTTTTATTGAACTGTGTATGTGTATGCTACATATGTAGCCTAATGACAATAATTAATTACTAACTGTATTGTTGCAGACTGTACTGACACCAAACTCATACTAATGATCAAACATTTCCTCTAGCTTACAAAACAGCGATACAACAGAAGCTATCAACATGACTATAAAAACTTTAATAACTGCACTGTTGTTCACAGTAGAAACATCAAACCCAGCCTTATGATCGAGCATCTCTTCTAGTTAATACTACATTACTTATTTAAAGGAGACTTATCATGCTTATTTCTCCTTTTCACCATGCCAGACTAGGATGCCTGTAAAGCATTTCTGCCCTCAGTACAAGTCATTTAGTTCCTTCATTGCCCCACAATAGCGTTCTCAAAATCCTCATTTTAGGCCATTAACAAGGTCTCGTTGAAACGCTTGGATCACAGGATGACCTAAAGTCACCTCACAACGTCACAGCCCTTTGTGGTCTGATTGGTCAGTTCTATTGGGGCCTACAGGCCAGAGCTGGTAATGAGTGAGTGTGAGCCAGGGACATATATACCCCTGCTGGTGGATGTGTTCCTCGGTGACGGTTTTGTGGCTAATGGACATAACAGAGGAGGAAGTGTTTTATCAGATTACTCCAATAAAAAGAAAGGTACCTCGTGTCGTCACGACGTTTGAAATCTCGCAGACATCTCGCAATGACTTATTTTCAGAGGCATCAAATCTCGTTCTAGGATATCAGAAAAATTACAATATCTCATTTTTTGAAAATTAAGGGGGTGTAAAGGTGCGTTCACACCGGACGCTACCTGTACTACCTCGGCAATCAGTCTCCATGCAAAGTCAATGTACAGCCGCTATGGGGCGGGGCTAACCCTCCCGCGATGCGACAGCCGGCGACAAGACGACCGCTTCAGTCGTCGCGCGATGTCAAAGTTAAAAAAAAGTTTATCTACTCAAGCGATGTCGTGTGTGGCTGTGTGGCATCAGCCAATCAGCGGTGTGTGTACGTGTGACGGTGCAGTTATTCATCCGGACTACAGGGCGGATGACTTCCTGCTAGGCGGAACTAATGTCAGTGAAGACATTTGCAGACGGACCGCGGTAAACTCACAGATAATGCTGCTGCATCATCAGCTGCAGAGTTTTGTGTCTGATAAGTGAGTGAAAAGGATACAGCTGGAATAATGTCCGCTTATACATCCTATTATGTGATATATGATATGATCGCGGTAAAACTCGAGCGGACGTGACGTCACCGACCAACGTCCGACGCCAACGGCGACCAAACAGGTATTTATAGACGCGCGACGCTACATCTGTGGGCGACGCGACTTTGGTAGCTGGGTCGCTTGCGGTGTGAACGCACCTTTAGGTCTTGTTTTCAAATTTATTGTATTATATGTAGGTATTAAATCATGCATCAGCATGATATGTCTCCTTTAAGAGATATAGGTTTTAAAGGTAATTTAACCTGTGATTTTTTTTATTATTGACATCAATTCATTAACAGGCAATTACAACTGTAATAACTTTACTGTTGTTGACTGTAGTGGCACCAAAACCAAATCACACATCTCTTGCAGTTTATACTACAGCGCTGACTTGAATAGAAATAGTTACTAATTTAATCTACTGTTACTTTTATAAATAATGACTTTAAAAACTGTAATTACTGTATTCTTGTTGACTGAAGTGGCACTAAACTCAGCCTGGAGATCATACTGCAACTACAACTTGATATGTATACATGAGAGAGAGAGAGAGAGAGAGAGAGAGAGATAACATAGATAGATAGATAGATAGATAGATAGATAGATAGATAGATAGATAGATAGATAGATAGATAGATAGATAGATAGATAGATAGATAGATAGATAGATAGATAGATAGATAGATAGATAGATAGATAGATAGATAGATAGATAGATAGATAGATAGATTAAAAAAGAGCGGAAGTGTAAAGTAAAAGAGATGTTTGATCACCAGGCTGGGTTTTGTGTTTCTACAGTCAACAACAGTTAAGTTACTACAGTTCTGATATTCATTACCTATTGATGAATATACTTTACTGTATTGTTAGAATTATATACAAGCTAATGCTAACATTTGTCCAAAGATGTCATTTCATGCTAACAGTTATTCAAACATATTATGTTAGGGCAGATCAGTTCAAACATGTTTGTTCAACAGGTCAAATGTGTCATAGATCATACAGGTGCAATCGCGGTTAGACAGGACTGTGGTTTCAGTTAAGGTCTGGGGAGCCAGTTTCCATGTTTCGCATCCTGTAGTCGGTCATGTGGTTTTGCGAAACTGAGAGAACTTTCGTCGAACTCTTGGTTGAACTTCTGCCATAAGTCTGACCTTTATCTAGCCATTATGTTTATCTTTCTTGACAGACATAGCTTATGAAACCAGACATGGTCTTAACACGTGACAGATTGGTACTTCACAAATCCTGATGTGTATAAGATCTTGTGTATGCTATTGTTCAATGCTCTTTGTCTGTACATCCCTGGTGAGGTGCAGAACTGAGCCCTCAGCAGCTGAGTATTTTTTATTTTTTTGTATTGTCTCACATATTGTCAATAAATGGTTGGCTAACCGATCTAATCTGGACTTGTGCCTTCCTCCAAACTGAACATGAACTTCCAACAGTATAAAAGCCATATGATTGAATTCAAACATATTTATCTCGCGTAGAGCTGTATTATAAACTACAAGATATGTCTGATCTAGGCTTGTCACGATACCAGAAATTTAGTAGTCGATACCAATACCATTTAAATTCTATGATACTCGATACCACTTGATACCATGGTAAAAATAAAAAAATCCCCTGTAAGTTCACCATACACTCCTTTATTTGAACAAAGTGAACAACAAACAATATTATGCTTAAATTGAAAGCGTCCATTCTTGTTGGCTGTGTATCTTGATGCTGGCTTTGCCCGGCCTGTTCATGTCACTGTTCTCCTCTGGCTTATACTGTGAAAAGAAGATTGAGATTTGGGTATAGCTTAATGACTGTATGAGAACAGCAGAGGCATTACTAACACAGAGAGACAGAGAGGGAGAGGGAGCAGCAATTTACCATGTCAGCATGGTGGTGAAACTTTTTTAAAACCTTTTTATATGGCAATGCCTATTGCATTGACGACTGTACCCTATTGATGATCTTATCTTGCTTACTTTATTACTAGGACCAAATAATATCATACTTGGATACTAGGATAATTTAACTAGCTAATGTACATTTCTATAACATATGAAAGCATTCCCTGCACCTGCTTCCTCTACTTACCGTCAGTGTTTCCTGTTCAACTCTCTGCAATCAAATTAAATGTAAAGTTATTGGATGTGAAAAGTATGTGAACTAAAGACACATGATTCTGGGCAAGCAGCCTCCGCATTGATTTACGTTCTGAACCGGCCTTTACACAGAGCCATAATCAAAGTAGGTTTTTTACTAGCCCGTATCTCAGTTATTGATCACATTAGCTGCTTCTGCTGATGTATTGTCAGTGTCATCATGTTGTGTCTGCACTGCACAGACCGGATGTTTTTAGCATTGACGATGTGCTATCATGCTAAGCTATGTGCTGAGCTATCTCCGTTTGACATCAGACACATTGCACTGTGTTTTCTTTTCGGCCCTTCTTGTAGTGACAACACACTTGGGACACTCTGATTTCTTCTGCGGACTCTGTCCTTTCTGTCCCTCTCTTATGTCTTCCTTCGTGACTTTTACAAGACGTGCAGCACCCAAGGCAGCAGGCGTGTTGCGCCAAAGATATGTCAATCCTTTTCAAACACTGTGCACTGTATGGTAGTTCAGATATATATTATATATATATATGTATATATATATATATATATATATATATATATATATATATATATATATACATATATATATATATATATATATATATATATATATATATATATATATATATATATATATATATATATATATATATACATATATATATATATCAAACCAGGCTTCGATGCACATAATTTGCCCAAAGGATGTTTTGTAATCAAATTATTCGGATGATATAACAAACTGTCTTGCCAAAAATCAGCAGATTAGTGTGCATAACAAATTTTGGCATGATTTAGTATAACATGCATTAAAACATAGATTCTCCGTTTTTGGACAGCACTTGACCCAAATGAGCAGAAACGCTGCAGAAAAACATAACTTTCAGTAAAAATTCATCAATTTCATAATTATAATAGAATTTCTTGCCAAAAATCAGCAGATTAGTGTGACATAACACATTTTGGCATGTTTTAGTAGCCTATAACATGAGGTAAAACTTGTATTTCCCGTTTGTGGTCACCACTTGTGGCCAAATGAGAAGAAACGCTGCAGGGAGAAAGTTAAGCAGAAAAACACAACTTTCAGTAAAAACTCATCAATTTCATCAATATAACAGACTTTCTTGCCAAAAAACAGCAGATTAGTGTAAAACAACACATTTTGGCATGTTTTAGAAGCCTATAACATGCAGTAAAACTTGGATTTCCCGTTTGTGGAAAGCACTTGACCCAAATGAGCAATGCTGCAAGTAGTGAATTAAGCAGAAAACACAACTTTCAGTAAAAATTCATCAATTTCATAATTATAATAGACTTTCTTGCCAAAAATAAGCAGATTAGTGTGACACAATACATTGTGGCATGATTCAGTATAACATGCAGTAAAACATAGATTCCCCGTTGTTGGACAGCACTCGACCAAAATGGCACTTCTGCCCAAATGAGCAGAAACGCTGCAAATAGTGAATTATGCAGAAAAACACAACTTGCAGTAACAATTCATCAATTTCATAAACATGACAGACTTCCTTGCCAAAAATCAGCAGATCAGTATGAATCAACACGTTTCGGCATGATTCAGTATAACATGCAGTAGGCTAATACTTTGATTTCCCGTTTTTGGACAGCACTTGTGGCCAAATGAGCCGAAACGCTGAAGGGAGAAAGTTAAGCAGAAAAACACAACTTTCAGTAAAAACTCATCAATTACATTAATATAACAGAGTTTATGGCCAAAACAGCAGATTAGTGTGACACAACACATTTTGGCATGATTCAGTTTAACATTTAGTAAAACATAGATTCCCCGTTGTTGGACAGCACTTGACCCAAATGAGCAGAAACGCTGCAGAAAAACACAACTTTCAGTAAAAATTCATCAATTTCATAATTATAATAGACTTTCTTGCCAAAAATCAGCAGATTAGTGTGACATAACACATTTTGGCATGATTTTAGTAACCTATAACATGCGAAATTAAAACTTGTATTGCCCGTTTGTGGTCACCACTTGTGGCCAAATGAGAAGAAACGCTGCAGGGAGAAAGTTAAGCAGAAAAACACAACTTTCAGTAAAAACTCATCAATTTCATCAATATAACAGACTTTCTTGCCAAAAAACAGCAGATTAGTGTAAAACAACACATTTTGGCATGTTTTAGAAGCCTATAACATGCAGTAAACCTTGCATTTCTCGTTTGTGGAAAGCACTTGACCCAAATGAGCAATGCTGCAAGTAGTGAATTAAGCAGAAAACACAACTTTCAGTAAAAATTCATCAATTTCATAATTATAATAGACTTTCTTGCCAAAAATAAGCAGATTAGTGTGACACAATACATTGTGGCATGATTCAGTATAACATGCAGTAAAACATAGATTCCCGTTGTTGGACAGCACTAAATGGCACTTCTGCCCAAATGAGCAGAAAGCGCTGCAAATAGTGAATTATGCAGAAAAACACAACTTGCAGTACCCATTCATCAATTTCATAAACATGACAGGCTTCCTTGCCAAAAATCAGCAGATCAGTATGAATCAACACGTTTCGGCATGATTCAGTATAACATGCAGTAGGCTAATACTTTGATTTCCCGTTTTTGGACAGCACTTGTGGCCAAATGAGCCGAAACGCTGAAGGGAGAAAGTTAAGCAGAAAAACACAACTTTCAGTAAAAACTCATCAATTACATTAATATAACAGAGTTTATGGCCAAAACAGCAGATTAGTGTGACACAACACATTTTGGCATGATTCAGTTTAACATTTAGTAAAACATAGATTCCCCGTTGTTGGACAGCACTTGACCCAAATGAGCAGAAACGCTGCAGAAAAACACAACTTTCAGTAAAAATTCATCAATTTCATAATTATAATAGACTTTCTTGCCAAAAATAAGCAGATTAGTGTGACACAATACATTTTGGCATGATTCAGTATAACATGCAGTAAAACATAGATTCCCCGTTTTTGGACAGCACTTGACCCAAATGAGCAGAATCGCTGCAAATAGTGAATTAAGCAGAAAAACAACTTGCAGTAAAAATTCATCACTTACACAAAAATATAACAGACTTTCTTGCCAAAAATCAGCATATTAGTGTGACATAACACATTCTGGCATGTTTTAGTATAACATGCAGTAAAACATAGATTTCCCGTTTTTGGACAGCACTTCTGCCCAAATGAGCAGAAATGCTGCAAATAGTGAATTAAGCAGAAAAACACAACTTGCAGTAAAAATTCATCACTTACACAAAAATAACATACTTTCTTGCCAAAAATCAGCAGATTAGTGTGACACAATACATTTTGGCATGTTTTAGTATAACATGCAGTAAAACATAGATTTCCCGTTTTTGGACAGCACTTCTGCCCAAATGAGCAGAAATGCTGCAAATAGTGAATTAAGCAGAAAAACACAACTTGCAGTAAAAATTCATCACTTACACAAAAATAACATACTTTCTTGCCAAAAATCAGCAGATTAGTGTAAAACAACACATTTTGTCCTGCAGTAAAACATAGATATCCCGTTTTTGGACAGCACTTCTGCCCAAATGAGCAGAAACGCTGCAGAAAAACACAACTTGCAGTAAAAATTCATCAATTTCATAAATATGACAGACTTTCTTGCCAAAAATCAGCAGATTAGTGTGACACAACACATTTTGGCATGATTCAGCATAACATGCAGTAAAACATAGGTTTCCCGTTTGTGGACAGCACTTGTGGCCAAATGAGCAGAAACGCTGCACGAAGAAAATTAAGCAGAAAAAACACAGCTTTCAGTAAAAATTCATCAATTTCATAAATATAACAGACTTTCTTCCCAAAATCAGCAGATTAGTGTAAAATAACACATTTTGGCAATACACAGTATAACATGAATTAAAACTTAGATTTCCTGATTTTTGGTCAGCACTTGACCCAAATGAGCAGAAACGCTGCAAGCAGAAAAACACAAAACTCATCAATTTCATAAATATAACAGAGTTTATTGCCAAGAAACAGCAGATGAGTGTGACACCACACATTTTGGCATGATTCAGTATAACATGCAGTAAAACATAGATTTTCCGTTTTTGGTCAGGACATGGCCCAAATGAGCAGAAACGCTGCAAATAGACAAATAAGCAGAACAACACAACTTTCAATAAAACTCCATCAATTTCATTAATATGGCAAAGTTCATTGCCAAAAAACAGCAGATGAGTCTGACACCACACATTTTGGCATGATTCAGTATAACATGCAGAAAAACATAGATGTCCCGTTTTTGGACAGCAAATGAGCAGAAGTAAGTAGTGAATTAAACAGAAAAACAAAACACAACTTTCAAAAACAAAACATCAACATTTTGGCATGATTCAGTATAACATGCAGAAAAACATAGATGTCCCGTTTTTTGACAGCAAATGAGCAGAAGTAAGTAGTGAATTAAACAGAATAACAAAACACAACTTTCAAAAAAAAAACATCAATTTCATAAATAGCCTATAACAGACTTTCTTGCCAAACATCAGCAGATGAGTCTGACACCACACATTTTTGGCATGATTCAGTATAACATGCAGTAAAACAGAGATTTCCCGTTTTTGAACAGCACTTGACCCAAATGAGCAGAAACACTGCAAGTAATGAATTAAGCAGGAAAACACAACTTTCAGTAAAAACTCATCAATTTCATTAATATAACAGACTTTCTTGCCAAAAATCAGCAGATTTGTGTTAAACAACATATTTTGGCATGTTTCAGTATAACATGCAATAAAACTTAGATTTCCCGTTTTTGGACAGCACTTTGACCCAAATGAGCAGAAATTCTGCAAATAGACAAGCAGAAAAACACAACTTTCAATAAAAACCTCATCAATTTAATAAAATGACAGACTTTCTTGCCAAACATCAGCAGATTAGTGTGACACAACACATTTTGGCATGCAGTAAAACTTAGATTTCCCGGACAGCACTTGATCCAAATGAGCAGAAACGCTGCAAGTAGTGAATTAAGCAGAAATACACAACTTTCAGTAAAAACTCATCAATTTCATGAATACAACAGAGTTGCTAGCCTAAAAACAGCAAATAAGTGTGAATCAACACATTTTGGCATGATTCAGTATAACATGCAATAAAACTTAGATTTCCCGTTTTTGGACAGCACTTGACCCAAATGAGCAGAAACGCTACAAGTAGTGAATTAAGCAGAAAAACACAACCTTCAGGCAAAATTAATCAATTTCATAAAAATAACAGACTTTCTTGCCATAAATCAGCAGATTACTGTGACACCACACATTTTGGCATCTTATAACATGCAGAAAAACCAACACCTTCTCACTCCCAACTCGTCACATATGGACGAACGGTCAGAAGTCCCTAGCGTCAGTATTTGACGTAAAGTAGGTACCCCTCGCGTCTCTTTTCGACGCGATGGGGCCGATCATAGACTTCAATGAGAGCCCTTCTTCGTCAGATCTTGACGCCTTGAGACCGTATGTGCCCAAATCGTCTCTGAGGATTGCGTGATGGGTAATGTATTTTTTTTCGTGGATTTGCTGATGTGGAAAACTTATTAAATAAAGAAAGGGTCTAGTGATCTCTTTTCATTTTATTTATTTAAGATCTGAAACTGCACAAACTTAACAAACCTCCAGCATGAAATAATGTAAATGTTAAAGGCAGTAGTGTTCTGTTTTTCTGTAAATTATAATCCACACAGGGACTAGATGGTAATATTTATGGTGTTAGCAACACTAGTAAATTAAATACTGGAAAAAGAAAATAGCATACTAGTAGCTTTTGGTATTTATGGAAAAATAAAATAAAACTTAAAAAAAAACTATAGAAATTGATAAGGTTTTGTCACCGTGACGCCATCCTAGGCAACGCTCTTGGGGTACCTCCACATACCGGTATGTACCTGTAAATTGGCGGTCTATTTGGTGAGTACAGACGTAATTACTCTTGCAATATAAAAACTTAATATAAACACCGAAAAATGCTTCTGTTAGATTTTCTGCAATTGGATTTTTGAGTTTTAATAAAAAGGAAGACGTGCTGACTGCTGGATGTTGTAAACTTTATATATTATACGTCTACTTTGATGGATTTTTTTTAACATCCATTATATGACGGGTGTAAAAAAAATACAATTATGGTTATATCCGTTATTTTGTTATAAAAAAAAAATAGTCTACTTTTTAAATGTACTGCTGTGGTGCTCATGCGGTTCGTTTTTTTCCTTTGACAGGTTCTGCATCATCCCACCAATTCACATCTGCATTTCCCTGTAAAATAAATAAACCAAAGGCTCTTTTAAGATCCACGTCTGTACTGTTTTTCTGTCTGTGTTGTTGTGTTGTACTATTTGTCAGTTTATCTTCATTGTGTCTTTGTTGTTTGTTTGTTTGTTTTACATTGCTTTGTGTTTCCTTTTGTTTTGACTGCCACTATGAGTGACTCAGAGCTTGAGGATAGTTTTATGTGTCTGGATAACCCAGTCAACCAGGAAGAAACCAAGGATGTCCTCCAGACACTTGATGATTTATGCACAGAGGAGGCCGCAGCAGCAGTATCCATGGCACCAAGAACCATCAGTAAGATGGAGGAAAAGAGATATCCATGGAAATGAAGTCTTTCTGAGACCAAGGTCAAGCAGGAAGAACCCCAATTCATGTAAGTATTATTTTTGCTATACAACATGTTATTTACCCACAAAACATGTGGTCACGAATGAGGGAAATACTAATATTATTGTTTTGATTCACAGGAGACACAGCCAAACCAGAGTATATAAATTAATGCTCAGTCTCACTGTTCTAACTCAAATTAAATTGATCAGACTTTAGTTTATGGCTTACCAAATCATGTTCAAAGGCATGCATTGATAACACACTGACTCATCTTAGTACTGAATCTCACTATTAAACCAGAGATGAAAAATCTATTGTTGGTTGTGTTGCTTTCACCAACAATGCTTAGATGTTTTAATTAAATAATTTAGATCTCACAAATAATAATAACTATAATATTGATCATAATTTTATTTATATAGCACCTTTAAAAACATGGGTGAACTAAGTGCTTTGACAACATAAATAAAAACATGACACAAAGCATAATAACTGAAACACCCTATAACCTACAAAGCAGACAAAATCTCTGACCCAGCATTAATACCATCAAAAGGAAAACCCCAAAGGCAGATCATTTAAATAGGCAGCAAAACTAAATGCAACACTGGAGATACAGGCAATACAGGAACCCAACAGCATCATGTATAGTTTTGGTTTCCAAATGTTTGCCCTTTCTGTTGCCACTAATCAACAAGTTGATCATGTTTGAATATGATCTCCAAAAGAACCTTCTTCAAAATGCAAAACAATAACCCTGCACCACTGGCACTTGTGAAGTGTGCTCCTATTAGTGTTGTATAAAGAAACTCTGCTTAGGGAACATTATTGTAAGTGTAGATTCACTGGATGGTGTGAGATCCTCCCGGTATAATGCTATGTATGCCTGCTCCTGAAAACATCATCACGGTGACCACTTTAGTGCTTTCCTAGATACATATGGATATAGCTGGCTTATAGGCCAAAGGTTAATAGGTCAGATGCAGAGCTGCTAGCTGTTTTATCCCAACAATAATTTTACAGCATCCCTAAGGCATTATCTCTGGGCTCTGTTGATTTAAAAGATGAAGGCTGCAATGCATCCCTTTTTTGTAGAAATTGAGTTCAAACATTCAGTTTAATGCCACTTGCATCAAAAAGTCTATCAAACCATTTAATTTGTTTTGTTCACAATAATTGACATTTTTTTATAATGCATAGCTCTTCCCAGCTCAAGACACAGTTTTCTCCCCATACAGTGTGGGTCAGATGTGTGCTGGACTAAACACAATATTATTGTTTCTGTCACAGTAGCATATTTTGATATCACATTGTTAGAAATAATTTGACTCTTGTACATATTGTATATAGGTTTTTCTTATGTATTTGAACTGTCTTGATATGCTGTAAGATCATTGCTTAGAGACATGAACTAAGGTAACCCTCCTTGACCTGTGTGTAAACTCTGCTCAGCCCCCTCCTTGCTAGAGACTGCTTTCTCACACTCTGGGAAATTCCCACGAGCTGTCCCTTCTCTGTGAACTTGTTGAACCTTGCAGGTGCAGGTCCATCTTTCTCGTGAGAAACAGACTCACGTGACCACATACAATGCTATAAAAGTAGGTGATACTGTACTAAGATCTCAGTTCAACTCTTGGATTACTTTTGGACTCTTTGGGTTGGAACTCTCTTGTCTAGACAAGACGAAGAAGGATTAAAAGGCTTCATCTGATTTTGTATCCAGCTGTTCTCTGTGTCCTTTTTTACTTGGAATAATTTGGAATGTCAGGTAGAGGTACGAACCATCTGGGCTATTGAAGGATTATAAAGGGAAAATTCCTGACACACATTGAATATGCAGGCTTATCTGCAATAATTTGTCAACCTAATCTTGTAATTAATGGAGATAGGTGCACTTAAAAAAACTTGATCATGGCCTTACTTTAAAATAATGATGACTTTACTCATTAAAATAAACAGCCATGCAAGTAATGCAAATATTTTGATAGGATTTTTATTTTGAAACACGTTTTGTTTTGTGCCAGGAGAAGGATATAAGCAAAACTGCGAAAGAACACTGAGAACCAAGGAGCCTGGAGATAAGTAACACTTTGATTAAAGTTGTGTTTCTCGTTTTTACTTAAAATCTACCTTTCCTGTTAATAAGTTAATTGCGGGATAACTTACTGCAAAGGTCAGTCTTTATTAATCCAAAGAAGTTATCAGATTTGAAATAGTAATAGCCTCATTAAGAAATTATACGCATGTTGTCTCTTTCATATTAAGAATACAGTAATGGAAATGACTGAAGATTAATGTTTAGATATAAAAAAGACAGGCACAAAGAGTGTGTGGTCTAAAGTCTGAATTCTGACGAGACATTTATAAATCATTTTGTTGGGATTATTAACCTTGAGGTGTGTATATGCGAAATTCACTCCAATCAGCCCACAACCATGACTGGGATTAGAAACAGAGATTAAATTGAACATATAGGTTT
Organism: Scarus forsteni; assembly: GCA_036419115.1. Lineage (NCBI taxonomy): Eukaryota > Metazoa > Chordata > Actinopteri > Labriformes > Labridae > Scarus > Scarus forsteni. The sequence continues at coordinate 35,586,351 of JAZDUH010000359.1, forward strand.
AACAAAAGCATAACAAGATTTCTGCAGTAAGACCCCCACACTTTATTTCCAACTCTAAATAACAGGTGTTGGATGTGCATCGATTAAAACACAAGATGTGCAAATTATTGTTCATTGACGAATACAGAATTGTACCTATATATTTTTCAACACATATTTTACTCCACTACATCTGATGTTTAATTATTCTACCATTTAATTTGCTACTTTACTATAAGGACTGACCTGTATAGTAGCTGCAGAGAATTGTGGGACAGAATAATCTCCTCTCCTTTTGTAAAGGATGGTCCTGTGTATCCTATACTAAAGGAGATTCTAAAGGAAGCATTAAGCCTCATTTCCTAAACATTTAAAGTATTCAAACAGCTCTTATCTTGAATCCTGATCATTTCACTCAGTGAGGAACCCTCCTAAGCAGAAAGGACTATTGGACCGAAGCCCCAGCATTTTCCCTCCTTCTTTGTCAGTTAATTCTGTATGTGGATGTGTCAGTGAATGTAAGTCAACCTCTGGGATTCTTTGTGGTTTTCCTACTGTGCATTGTGTAAGTTTTTCTAGTGTTTTTGACTTTGCAGTTTTGTTGTTTTGAAGGGTTTTTTTTGTTAATTGATTTCTTTTTCTGTTCTTGTTTAGGGTCCTCACCTTTTTGTTTTTGATAATCCCTGACCAGTAGTTTGGAATTGGTCATGGATTTGGGTTATTTTGCCTGAATAACTTGCACTGGGCCTAAGATTATGTAGTCGTTAATCATGTTTTATGTTCCATTTTCAGTTGGACCGTTTTTCGAGCCTGGGCTACTTCCCAGTGCTCCTTATGGGGAAGGAGTTTGAGGGGAGGGTGGTGGCTGAAATAAAATACAGTCTAGGTTTTCAGCTGCCACCCTCCCTTGAAAAGAGCCTGATGGATGTGTTTGAGACCATTCTGAAAAGTAAGTACCACTGTGCTTAGAAAGAAGTTCTCGCTCAACTTTTTGATTCAGCTGAAAAAGATACTGACTTCTTGCAACTTCATAACTGAAAATCTTTTCCTTTAGCTTTTAAACTGATGCATATAATCTTTTTTAATGTATGACAAATGTATTTCATTTCTGATTATTTTTGTATTAAAAGATTAAACTAAACATGCATTCTTTCAGCCCTGATTTTCTGAA